>MNCI01001727.1:360005-417557 GCA_015680685.1 Gnetum montanum | reverse complement strand
GGGGGGGGGGGGGGGGGGGGGGGGGGGGTGGGGGGGTGGGGGGTGTGGCAAATTGCACTTGGCCAGCTAGGATTGGATTGCGTGCCCTTGGGCCGTGGGGGGTCTGGGAGTCTCTAAATTCGAGGATGAAATGATGCTTGGTCAGCAATGCCTACTAATTAGATTCACCCACTAGGATGAGGAGATGGCCTAGTGGATATGGATAATGAATGGCAAGTACATCTGATGGTAGTCGGGGGTGCATAACTCAAGGCCATGGTAGACACTCTGTGTCCATGCACAACGAATGTAGTTGCGGGAGTGGTTGAATTGCGAGCCGCATCAACTACTTTCTACCATGTACCCATCGGTACCTGGTTGGATGTAGATATGGTAGGGGCATTTGTCGGAAAAAATGAAAGTTTTCTTATGGCTTCTTGAAAGCAACGCCCTGCCAATTTGAATGAATTTAAGAAGGCACAACTTCAACATCGACGCCACCTACCTGCTTTGCGGGAATGAGCCCGAGACTCTCTTGCATTTCACCTTTTAATGTATCTACATGCATGCCACGTGGCACACGATGGCTTGGCCTCCCCCCCAATGCTCTCGAGAAACTCTAGGGCCACTTTACTTTGATGGGAAGCTTGGAAAACCAAAAATCATAAAGTCTTCCAACAACGTCGTTTGCCCCTACCTATGCAGGTTGCTTCACAAGCTGCATGAGCGTTGGAGGAGATGGTGGCGGCGATGGAGGTTATGCCAACCTATGAGCCTAACTGCGCGGTGTTTCAGGCAAACACTAAGCTCTGGGGGATGGTGGAACACTGTGGATGGGACCATGTCTTGCTGCGGCTAGTGGGAGACCCTACCCTCCTAGATGATGCCTTTTTTTTTACTAATTGGCAAGGTAACTAGATGTTTTTCTGAGGTGTTGAAATCACCCTTAGAGAAACAACGATTGCCAAATACTTGGGGGCCCAAGAAGAGGGTGAAATCATTCTGCCCACTACTCGAGGGTTATAGGATGTTGACATGTTCTTCATTGGGCTGGTGCCATGCATGCCAAGTCAACAAGTGCCCAAGTCCACTCTGCCACATGTTTGGGCTCAAACTGTTGAGTTGGTGGACCGTTTTTTTGTCCAATTTGGCAATGGGTCCAAACTCTAGGGCATGTACTTTGCTTTCCTCAAATGTTTGAAATTGGGAGCTAGGGTTAACTTGCCTTGCTTCTGTCTAGTTGTCTTGCAGCAGCAGAAGAGAGGATGCCACTCGGGGCTTATTTTGGCTCTTTGGTGGGGGGCGTCTGGGTTGTGGTCGAGGCTGGTGCCATCCAGGCCCTTAGGGTCGAGGTGGGTCCGTTTGGTCCCTCTGGGTCCTCTTGGTCGGGGGCCACGCCCATAGTGGTTTACTCACAGAAGCAAGCTGGCCTTCGGGAATTGGCTGTCTCAAACCCTATGGCGGTGGCAGACACTTTTCTGCAGACAGAGGTTGGATGTGACCTGTTACAGGAGGAGGAGCTCCATTGTCTGGTGGAGGAGGCGGCAGCCATTGCTCAAGTCGATGAAAGATGAGATTGGGAAGCTAGATGAGAGGAAACCCTCACTCAAGTGCAGGCGAGCCTGGAAGCCCAATTTCAGGAGTGGGAGTAGGAGCTGCTTCAACAACAAACCTTGATGGCAGAGGCAGCTTGGGCCAGGTTGGCAGATGAGCTTTGTGCCTAGATTCGGGAGGAGTTGTTGTAGGAGGAGGTAGCCTGTAGAGAGCACGAGAGGGCAGAAGGGGTGCAACAAGATCGGGAGCAAGAAGAGGAGTGACAAAGACAAAGGCAACTAGACTGAGTGCATGAATACAACGCATGACAATGGCTTAGGGAGGGGAGATGCCCATATGTTGTGCTGGGCCTAAATTATGATTGCTCGTGGGGGGTGCTCCAGCGACACATACACTATATGTCCACATGCTTCCACTCGGACGGGGGGACGTTGGCCGAGGAGCAGAGTTGTCGGGAGGTGACCATGCAGGCAATTTAGCAGGCCGTTAGTTTCATAGATTCTGAATTGCATCATAATACATTGGATATACTCCATGCTCTTGAGCGACCACACTATGCATGTCATAGGTTGCCTGGACACCTGTGATCCCCCTCCTGCCTGTTGGGTTGCTTTTCCTGTTGTCTCTAGATGGCCAATCTGGCCTTGTTTTTGTGTTGTGGGTCTACGTTGTGAGCCCCTGGTGTCTGATTTCAGTTTTTTTTGTGGGGGGCGGGGGTTGTCTTGGAGAACCGCTACTCGAGGTATTCCCCTCTTGATCACAGGTGTTTTCCATGTTGGCCACCTCTGTTGGCACGTTTCCTGTAACATTACTTTTTTCTCTGGTAATTTAATTTAAAACCTGAACATTCTCTCTCAAAAAAAGTCATTACAGAATTAGAATTTTGATTTTTGGAGCAGATAAGTAGCAAAATTCCATGTGCTCTTATGCTAAATGGAAAGGAAAGAAAATAATAAAATCTGATATGCACTAATCTTGACTGCCATGTGAACAATAAAATCTGATATGTACTAATCTTGACTGCCACGATGAGTTAACATTGTATTAAATTTTTGAAATCTCATTATTAAACTTTTCCAGCTTCCCATGTTTTCACATTGAGAGAAATATAAGCTTGAATGAAGGACCATTTAACAATGAGTTGGGACATGATGACTTTGTTGAAAACCCCTCAAAAAATGAACACAAAATGCTCAACAAAATAGAGCATGTGCACTCGACTTTCCAATATGCAAAAGACACCAAAAATCACCAATATGCATAATTCCTTTTATTTATTAACGAGTACTCAATGGACCCTTTGAACATTTAGTTGTGATACACCAAGTCCCTCCAACCTTACAACATCTTGTAGCCCACACAAGAAGAACACGAGGTTTGGATAAAATTGTGGGGGCTAACACCACTGAGTGCCTCCAAGAACTAACCCCGTCCAGCCCACATAAGAGATTACCAACCTTGGACAGAATGATGGGGGGCATTTTAAAAATAAATGATCGCAAAAGCATGAAATGCCAAGTGCACATGACACAAAGAAAATGCTAACTCATGAGTCCAATACATGCATGCCAAAAATTAGATCCAAGATATAGGAAAGACTCCATGAGTCACAACTCGCAAGAAATACCACATGCCCTCATGAAACAATCTTCACTTGTCCAAGCCATTACAAGAAAAAGCACCTACTAATAAAAATTCTGTACAGCAAGGGTTTGGAAACACACCTATAGAAACGAGTTGGCCATTTTGGGGAGGTAGAGGATAGTGCAAGCTTGGTTTTTTGTCCGGCTGGTTGCTTCAAGAATCAACTTTAAATTGCAAGTCTAAGGTGCTGCCAAAATCCTCTTACAAAAATAAGAAAAAACAATCCTTTGGATCCGTCAAAAAAACCTCCACCCACAGCAGCAAGATCAGCCTTCCAAGAGCCCAAGACCACTCAAGACAGTCCAAGAGGTGGTTGAGAACAAGCAAGGAGAAACCACTATCCTCCTCTCCTCAACTCCTCACACCTCAAACTAGCATAATCTCTTCTTACATGGGAAAGGTGAAAATGAGAGCAAACCACCCTCTATTTATTGGATGGAGGAGACCCTAAGGGTTGGATAAAGACTTGTGCACAAAAGTTTACACAATGGGCAAAGACTAGATAACCCATTCTTCAAAAATCCTTTTTTTATTCATGGTATCATTGCTACTTGACTTGGACAAGCAAGCTCTCATGAGGGAGTGGACATGCGACAGTGACAACACTCAATAGAGTCACATGGCCTCTATTAAATGAGTCATTTGTTCTTTTTCTAGCAATTAATATGAAGTGGACAATTGGCATATTAAAAAAAATAGATGTCATCGTAAGCATGTCATAAAGTATACATCACCATCCCACATTGACTTGTCTTATGACTCCATCTTTTTGTCTTGTTTTAAGTCACTTTTTACTTTATAAGCTATGAGGGGTTTCAATTTATTTTTGGCCTCTTATTAATTTTCCATATTTCCTATAATTTATCTAGTAAAAATCATTGATACTAAACTTTCTGCATATCCAATATTTTATGCATGTTGAGCCAGTCGTAATAAGCACAAACATGGCATAGCTAACATGTTAGAAATTAATATTTTAATCAAATTAAGGAAAATATGGTCCCACAAGGTCCTTTTTAAATCATGGAATGTTAAAATCTCAAAATCTCGAAACTAATTTTAAATCTATACTTTAGGTGTAAAATTGAGTTAGCCCACCAAATTCGAGCACAATCTAGCAACTTTGAATTTTTGATGTATTTTAATTAATTAAATATTCAATAAATTAAAAAATCTAACTAAATGTCAAAATAAACCATGGATCCACATTACATTAATTTCCTAGCATTATTAAAAAATAATGCTAGAGTTTGCCATGCTCATTCATCAATAAAATATATATTTTAACTAAAAATAATAAATAACTAGAAAGAAATTAGAAATAAATAGAAATCTTGCTTATGTCACCCAATCAAAAGTCTTCATATTATTTGGAAGTATTAGGCACATCTATATATGCTATAAGTTAAAGTAAAGTATTTAATAGAGTATTAAGTTCACATGTACAAATGTAGGACACTACACAACTTGGTCCATGACGGCAGAGAACTGGTTCCCCGTATTCATCTTCTCTAAGTTTCTTGGGGTTGGTATTGCTGAAGGCATCTTGACCTTAGTGCCTAGCTTTAGAGGAGTTGTTGTTTGGACTTTGCCCTTCTGCCTAACAATTTGTCAACTTGATTGTATTGTGTTGGCTTGAACTTCTTTCCTCATTTGAGCTCAACAATCTTTGGCTTGATTAGGGCTTACCATAGAAATCATAGCCTTGCAAGCTTGCATGGCTTGGACCATTGTTATTCTTCCTAGATGTTGAAAAAGTGTTTCTATTCCTAGTAGGAGCTTGCCGTTTGTTTCCAAGGGCCAAAGCCTTGGGTTTGTTATCCGTAGGGATATTTTCATACTCAACTTGTAAAATCTCCTCCTTAGATGGCATCTCTAAGCAGATTTTATGCAAGAGTTTATGCTTTTGTAGGGATCTCTAAACATAGTAGCGAGCATATCCCATTCTAGCTTGCAATACAATGAACCTGTCAAGGAAATAAATTCAATAAAAAACCCTACAAGTGTGGATAAAAAGGAGTTGTACTAGAACTGCTAAGAACACCTAAAGATCTGAATCTAGACCTAAACCTTATCAAAGAGGTTAGGGTCTTTGTGAGATCTTGCATGTCAATTGGTGATGACAAAATCAAGGGGCCTCCTTAAGGCTTTTCCTGATCTTCTAGGGACTAATAAATAAAAAGTAAGAGATCTCTTGGAAGAACACTAGCTTCAACCATTGCAACACCTTAGGAAGACATGATCCAACACTTAACCTGTTTAATTTTAGGATGCACATTGGCAGAAACAAACTTACTGATCAAATTGCACTTTAGGATTTGCATGCTTTCACCTACAGGTGGAGTTTCCCATTCTTTACTGATGTTGTTCTATTACCTCCTTTGCTTGGGTGTGAAGACCTGTTATGGTTTGCATGTGCCCTAACATCCTCAAAGCTGCCGAAGCCATCGGTGTCTCCCTGCTCATCAGAATGTCCAACCTCCTCTCTGTGTCCTCATAAGTTTGTTGAACTATATGAAATTGGGGACCTTGTCTATCCTCTTCCTGGCCACCATCTTCTTGGCATGCCTTGCTGCTATGGTCATTCAAACTATGGCTTGTGTCACCTTTGATGCTTCTATGGTCCTCCTTTGCTCCTCCGTAGCTATATTCTTGTCTTGTTCTCCCTGCTTGCTGTGCAGACCACCCTATTCACCTTAAACATTGCCATCCTTTGCTCCTGCTGCACTGTCATCCTCACCGTTCTCATAATTTGTTTATATTTTTTTTTGAGAGAATGATCAGTATTATAATTTGTTTATATTATCAACATTTGCCTTAGAATAATGTCATGATGCCTTGTGATGCATTATATGTGTGTGTGGGTATGTATGTATGTATGTATATATGTATGTATCAAAATAAATCTGCATGTATAGTGGTCAGGGCATGCCTTTAAGTTTTTAGTGCAAGTTATTCTCCAACTACTTGAAATCTTCCAAGAGGAAGGTGCGGAAAGATGTAACGACCCAGGTTTTGATCCCTTTACTTGGTGTGTTGCTATGTCTTAAGTTATTTTGTTTTGGGTATAAGACATAGAGCTTATAGAACATAAACTAAAGTCATGGGTTCTTCTCCCAGGTTCTCACAAGTGTTTTTCCCATAATTTCTCACATCTCAGGCATTCTCACATGTTTTTTGCAAGCATGTCTCATTTTCATTTTTTTCACAAGTTTCTAAAGTTAACTGCATGTTTCCTCATGTTAGTAATGAAGAATTGAAGAATTTAAAAGTGGTTTTATATTCTGTTTCATGGGATCCACTCCCCATTTGCCAATTTAAGCTGATTTCTTCCTTGTTTCATGTTCATGTTGAAGGGTTTCAGCCCCTTCTATGTCAATTTCATGTAAAAGCTCATAAATCTTTGTGCATGAGCTTGTTCCAAGCTTCTCTAGCTTGTGAAAGTCTTTCCTATGTTTGTCTTATGTTCCTAAAAGCATTTGAAGTGAATTAACTAAACATTTAAGAGTTTATGCATGTTTTTGTGGGTTTGGTGCATTTTGCACACATATGTTGAATTCAGGGCTCATTTAATGTTTATCTTTCAATTCAAGCTTGCCTCACTATGTTTAGAGGCTGTGTAGCATGCTTCTAGCCTTTATTGTCAAGTTTAAAGCCTCATATTTGCTTAGATTGCTTCCAAACTTTTGTTTCAGAGTTGTTCTCTATTCTCTGTAGAACCACAACTTTAACACAACTCTTGGTGAACACAGAGACATTTCCAGGCAACCATGGCTTCACAATGAATCATGGTGAACAACCATGACCTCATCACAACATGTGGTTAGAGACCACAAGTACTCTTGGTCCACTTGTGGTCTGAGATTTCCACAGTCCCATGACTCATTGTCCACTCATGGGACCAAATTTGAAGTATAGGAGGTACCACAGAGGCCAGAACATTCACCACAACCTTAACATGACCCGTGGCCTGCTCGTGGTTTTTTCAGAGTTCATATTTCTTTGTTTCTGACAGGCCATGACCCGTGGTGGGCTCACAGTATAACAGCACAATTTGACCATGACCTATTGTCAGCCACCATGACCTGCGGTAGAATACCATGACTTGTGTTATTGCAGACATGACCTTCTAGTCACTCGTGGTGGTCAAAATCAACTCCAATGAAGCTGAAATTTCTGATGTAGCTAGTTCAGATGAACCTTATTTTGCTGCCAACCTCTAAAATTGACAACTCTTTCAACACATGCCCCAAAATGACCAACAAAACAAAACCTGTGCCCAAATCCATGAATGATTAATAAATTATGTGGTTAATCAGTTTTGTTAAGTAAGTCAAGGGTGGAAGTGAATCCATGCAAGATAAAACAGCTCAATTTTCTCATCCTTAATTCTCTTGCATATAATGTAAATAGAATTTCAGCATTACAGTCATTAGATACCAGGATTATGGTAGGATGGAGGATATTCTTTAGGTGGTTTTCAAATAGCACATTTTTAGATTGTTTGATCAAATTAATGAATGTGGTGAAGGCAAAATATTCAAATCAAACAGAGGAATTCTTAAAAGGACCACTTTGTATCGGTGCTTTGACAATATGAAAAGGACTTGATACACTGTTCGTTGGAAGAAAGTGAGCTGAATTCCTAAGGGGTATCCATTTATGTGCTTTTTAGAATAACATAGAAAGAAAATCTCAATAGCAAATGATGAAATGAGGATGGGTGATGGTTAACAAATACCTTTTCTTTTGTGTGGATGACAATCATACCTTTATGCGTTTCTCTCCAATTGTTGATATTGGAAATAAAGTTTGGATATATCCAGAAATCAAAATTTTAAAGTTTGGATAATAATCAGGAGATGGATTGTTGGAGCATGATGAACTGATAAAGTTTGGAAGTGCTTTGCTAGAAGGTGGACTTTGAACTTTGATAGGAAAGAAATTGCTCAACTTTTGAGGAGATAGAAAGAAATCTAGAGACAATGATGGTTAGCACTAAAATTTTGGAAAAAGGTGAAATGTAAATTGAGATCTGATTGCTCGGATATCTGAATATACTAGATCAAAATTCTTATGCATGAGGTTATGAATGTATTGGTCTCTTAAGATAATGTTATCTCATGTATTATGACTGTCATTGCTTTCAAAAGCATATGGTTATTTTTATTTATATCTCTTGGTTGATTTCTACGATCCGAAGGCAATTCTAGTTATACATTAATTCTTATGTTCTTATTTATAAAATTTTCTTTTTACCTGTTCAGAAAACTGATTAATATTGAATTTTCTCTTACTGGTAAGCACTAAAATCTCAATTTACTGATTCTGGTATATGATACATTTATTATTATTTTTTGGATGGTGTTTTAGTGTGTAGTTATTGAAGATGCATTTGCTGGTATTGAAGCTGCCAAAGCTGCCAAAATGAGGCAAGTATGCAAGTCCTACGACCATGCATGTCATAGCTTTGCTGGTGCTGTTGACTTATTTAAACATTAATTTTGTGTTTTTCTGTCTAGTTATTCCACTACTTTCAGCATGCATAAAAATGTTGCTCACCTGTATAAAACTGAAACTGCAGTTGTATTTATTGATATTCATAATTATGTTCATTTGGAAGCTGTAGGGATCAATCGGATAGAATTCATCTGTACTTTTGACGTGTAGAATTTATGTCATAAATCTTACCAACAAGCCACATTTATTTGACATAGCAATGTAATATTTCATTTTGAATTCGGGTGTTAGCTGTCAACACAATATTTTGATTTTTTTTTTTTACGACTAGGTTGTGCTAACCATGTTGCTATATTCTGTTGCTTGAATTGAGCAAAATGAAGGAACATTGCATGTCATTACTTTTCTACCATATATAGCTTAATGATTTTTTTGTTTTATTTAAATATAAATGATCGCTTTTGAAATTCTTTTTATTCTGAGTATTTCATTTGGTGCAGACGCATTGCAGTGGCCACAACATTATCGGAGGAAAAGCTTGTAGAGGCTGGGCCTTCTCTTGTGAGAAAGGACATAGGCAACATTTCACTTAGTGACATTCTAAACTGTACTAGTACTGGTGAATACTGATTATACCTCAAGTGGATGGGACTAATGTGAAAGTATTACTGTGTTTAAAGATACATATACTTTGCATTATTAAATTCTGTATATGGGCATCACAATAGATAATTATGTACTTTGCATTATTAAATTCTGTATATGGGCATCACTGGAAAACATGTCGGTTTGAGCGGGAAAGAAAACTAGATTTGAATTTTATTGAGTGAATAAAAAGGACATATTACATTAATGTAAATAAACCAATTTGATTTTTCTGTGCATTTTAATATTTTAAAGATCATTTTGATTTTGGATTACCTCTAAATTTTCTCATGACAATCAAGCTTCAGGTAGACATCTTTGAACCTTATTTGTATAGAATACAATGCCGAAGTGTCTATTTAAATCTACAAGACAAGGTCAGCTTGTTAATAACTTCATAAGTACTGAAGTTTTGTTGAGTAACTAGTTATACTGTGAAGCCATTAATTCTGGTAGCATTTTCTAATGTATACATCAAATGCTAGCTAGAGGCATAGCAAAATGCATATTAAAGGTGAAGTAAGTAGTCAATAAGACATGAAAAATTAACCCAAATATCTAACTTTATTGAACGTCAATGATCTCTTTTGTGGGCAGCAATGGTTTACCTTTTGGAGTGCTTAATACCCTACCATTTTATTAAACACCTATGTTCTTCTTGTGTGGACTACAAGATCCATTGAGTATTTATGTAATATAAGGACTTATGCATATTTGAAATTTGATCATGACTGTACCCATGTTGGTAAATAAAAGTGGGCATTGTTTGTTGGAAATTTTGTTGAAGGGGTGTGGGTTTTGTTGAGACAACTATTAAGTTTTAAACATTGCTAAATGGTGCTTGTCTAGGGCTGCATTTCTCTCATTGTGCAAACATGAGATGTTAGGAAAGTGAGTTGAATTTTTATTTTTATTTTTATTTTTTTGAAAAGAGATTGGGAAAATTATATTAAGAAAATTGTGATATATACAATGAAAAACAGAACCAAAGTGACATAGAAGCAGTGAAGCTCTGTATTATCCCCATCAAACCACCCTTTGGAAGGGGGGCAAACACCTCACGATTAGAGTTGATTAAGCAAACAAGTTAAAGAAAGACCCCCCTAATGTGGGTCGAGTTAATTAAGCAAACAAGGAAAAGAACAATCCCCCTAATGTGGGTCCCTCCATTCTCAAAATACCAGTAGAAACCCCAAAAATGAGACCCAAGGACCAAACCCAAAACTCAATCAAAACAAGGAAACATCCACTTGATTGACAAAAAAAGAACAACAAAAGACCAAGAGCCTAAAGATATCTAGAAAGCCTAATACAATGACAAGTTGCACATTCTTGGGCATGAATGGCATCCAGAATTTCTTTGTGTTACTCAGTGTCCACAAATGTAGTAGCCTGCTGGAAGTCTTTTAAGGCCTCAACCTTCATGCTCACTCCTTAGCTGTATTTGTCCCATCAAGATGAAGTTTTGTGGATGTGCTAGCATAGAGCCAACCAAGACATGTTGCAGTTAATGTCCATAACCACATATGGGCATTTTCCTATCTTTAACCACATTTAAGCATTTTGCTCATGGGCACAATCATTCTATCGTTGGAGTTCCTACGCCTTCCTCTACTCTTGCTTACATTGCTCCTATTTCGCAAGCTCTTGTTCAACTCTGTGCTACTCCTCTTGAACGATCTCGATACAGATTTGCTCCCACAGTGTGTCCTCAAGCACTACCCGGTTCGCTGACTCTTGGAGATTTCAATGCCTCTTTACCTCATGCTTCTATTCAACAAACTGACTCTTAGCTAGGGCCATCTTGTGGTAGAACTCCTCCTCTCTTGCCTACCATTTAGCCTCCAACAAGAGCTGCTCCTCTTGTTGAGCTTGCGCTGCCACCTCCTTAGTGACCTTTGCTTCCTTTGCCGCTGCCACCTCCAAGGTGGCTTTCATCATCACTACAATCTCTGCTTTCCTTGCTTCTAGGCACATAATCTTTGCTGTGGCCTTAGCCATCGCTTCTTGCATGACCATATCAATCACCTTCAGGTCAACAAGCATGAGTTGAAGTTTTGAGAGTTTGACACCATGTTAATTTGTCATGGTGGTCAAGGAACATGCATTGGTTTTTTAAAAGAAGGTTAAGATTATATTATCGAAAAAAAAGATTACATTACAAAGTGAGTGAAAAGCTCACTAAAGCACCAACAAGAAGGGGTAGAAACCCATCCAATTAGGGGTAGAGAGTAGCTTCACCACAGACACATGATAAATAAAAACAAATGGGCAATAGACTCCCAAGCCTTTCTGACAAGTTCATGTCCCAAAAACCTAATAGACCCTTCAAGCTTAGGAACCATTGACTATTTCCTTTATTAAACCAACAAAATCTAAAGTGCATCATGTGGAAAAGGTAAAAAGCCACATGCACAAATCCCTTCAAATTCCATGTTTAAAGTATCAATCATCATCATGTCCTCCTCATATTTGATAAATCCATGTGACTCATTTAAGCTTTTTAGTTCCTTAGCATGTTGCAGTTGCTCTTATGGGGGAAGGTGACACTCTTTATTTGGATATAGCTATAATTACTTCTTTCACACAAAGGTATTAATATCTTGATTGGTGATGAACCACGATATTGGGACCGCGATATCGAAGCCTTCCACGTGATATCGAGCATCCGATATTGGGACTTGCCTCATTCCCTATAAATAAGAGGTAGGTGCACTTGGTTTTGGCAATTAGTCTTAGCCCCTTATCCAAACTCTTGCCTTTTTCCCTTTCCAAAGATAGAATTATTTCTAAGCACCCGCAGTAGGAGTCATAAAGTGAACGGATCTTTATTCAAGCATTGTGTACCTGAGCTCACCTTATGTACAACAATAAAGAAGAACTTTGTGATAAACCTTGCAGCATTTAGAATAGATTAATTAATGTTAATTACTGTTACTTAATGCTTTCCTTAGTTAAATAATGTTCTATCTTTCACCCTACAACTCTCCTAAGTAAGCACACTCAGTACGACCACTTCGAGCATGCGTGTAACACTTGGTAACCTAGTAACGATTAGCGTTTGGTAATCCTAGTAGTGTTGCATTGGTTTAGGATATGTACGACAAGTGAGAACAGATACTGATGTTAGGACTAGTTAAAGCATAGTTGAGTAGTTAAATTAGATTAGTTACTTAGTTATCTCTCTCCTCCCTTTGTAGCACCAAGACATAAAAATATAAAAGCCATAAAAATCATATATCTCAAGTTTACTTAACCATACAATTGTGCCATACAAGTAAGCTTGAGAAGACAACGATTGACTAACCCGTCCTTGTTCCACAAAGGTGCATAAGCACTTAGTCCTTGGAATTCGACTGGATTGTGCATGTACACTCATATTCGTATGGTTGAGTGTAGGGATCCCTCGCCCCTCATCATTGACGTTGTTGCTAGGGACTTTGTTGTTTATGTACTAATTAGAACTTAGGAAATCTTTCTCATCATTAGAATGAACCCTTAGGATTGGTAATCTTACAATTATTAAAAAGAAGAATATTGCACACTAAATAGACAATTATGTCTCCTTCTTCTTACGAAAGTGTTTCACTACCTAGGTTCGATACAAGGAACAATCAGAGGCGTAGTACACATGATAATCTGCTAGTCCCTCAACAATTTCGTGTGGTATAGGTTCATCCCGATGAGTATATACCAAACTTTACCTTTATCCTCCACCAGGATGAACAATTGTGTTGGCATGATTTAGAAGGTAACATAGTGTTACCTCCCAATCGCTCAGTCCTGGGCATGCTTCTTCGTGATCTCACATGAATTGGTATGCAGCACTTATAGGTAGAGTACGTTCTGCATGATCATCACTTGAGAGAGTATCGACCTATGAAGGCACAACATCAAAGGGATCTACAATAGGAGAGACTTCATGTATCCATGAAGGGAAATTTTTCTTAGAATGTCTCGTATGTCATATGTGAAAATGAGGGTGGTGAACCTGCCTCAGGAAGTCTCCCATACAATGATGTTCCTCCTGTTGACTTCGGTCAAGGGGTTGTGTTAGAATATTCACTCAACTATCCATAACCCGGATTCTAGTACCGACAGACACAAAGGATCTAAAAAAGGAACATGAACACATGATAAAGATGGACATTTCGATCGTAATTGCAATCGAGGCCACAACCACTGAAGAGAAGGAAGCATGCACCATCATGGTGACAGTCCTCCTTCTTCTTCACCTTCATCATCTCCTTCATCCTCTCCTTTAGGATTTGGATGCAGTCATAAGGGAAAAGACCTTGAGGATAATAGTAAGCAAAATGGAGGTCATGGACAAAACATTCGAGAAAGGGGATGAGGGCATTCTAGAGAAACTCATCATGAAAAGAGGGAAAGTAGGGAACCACATAGGCATCATAGACGCCATAGATAATACGATCACGATGAACCCCTACTTGCCACCCGAAGTCTGTTAGACATAACTGAGGCTGTTAGAGTTCCAACAATATCCCACGATTTGAAGGAGGATACAACGTTGATCCTCAAAATCATCTACAAGCATTTCATGATGCATGTGCCTTACAAAACATAGAAAATGAATGGAAAAAACTAAATTTGTTTCCATGGGCGCTAGTCAAAGAAGCGGAGAGCTGGTACCAATCCTTAGAATTGAAATCCATTCGTAGGTGGAGTACCATGTTAGAAATGTTTAACGATAAGTACCAAACATACTCCTGAGTGTCCAACCTATGAAAGCAAATCCAAGGATGGAAACAAGGAGGACATGAACCCTTGGATGCTACCATGGGTCAATATTATGCACTGTTACATCGTTGTCCTAGCCATGGTTATTTGCAAAGGGATCAACTACGCCATCTCGTAGATGGGCTTAGGCATGAAATGCGAAGAACCCATGGGACTTATGCCCAAGGAAGACTATCCGAGCTTAGGGTCCATCAAGTACAGAGATTATTGGATCAAGTTGCTAAAGAGAAAGGTGAGTTAAGGAAAAGAGAGAGTGTGGAGGAATATAACAGAGATCCTTCCCTTCGAAAAAAGGGAGTAAGATTTTGTGAGGATGAAGAAAAGTCACCACTCGAAGAGATGCTGAATAGGAAAACTTTGCTTATTCAAAAGTTGGCATCGGAAGTATCAGCAAAGGTAGACCAAATGTGGGACTCCCTAGATAATAGATTTCAAATCGTTCTCAAAATAGTAGAGGAGTCTATAGAGCAAGGTAGTGATCGCGAAAAGAGAAAAAAGAGAGAAGTTGAATATGCACATAACAAGGGTAAGGGCAAAGTTGCCATCATCAAAGAGGTTGTGGATTCAGATACAAACAATGATAGTGGATGCGAGATATGCCAATATAACCATCCTAAGGGATGTTGCCTTGTAATCTCACATCTACAAGAGTCTAGGGTGTATGCACTCAACCCACGATTAAACAGAAGGCAAACACCCCGAAGGTTACCTTATCCTCAACGTAACCCAAGACAGTTCCACCAATCCTTAACATATTATTCAAGTGGAACTCCACCACAACCAACTAAGTAGTATCAACAATGGTAGCACCCAAAATCATGGGAAATGCCACCACCATGGAAATAGTATCCTTACCGTCAACCTGACCCGTATGGATATTGCATGCAGCAACCAATCTCTCCACGTGACTCTATTGGTCATGTCACTCATCAACCTCACTACCAAGCCTGTGAGTATTATAGGACTCCTTCTCCTAGGGGTGATGTTCCACAAACATATTATCCTTCTCATCTAGTTGCATCTCTTCCACCCATATCTCCATTACCACCTGCTCCAGCTATGTAGGGTGAGCTCCCTACTCAGCCATAGCAACATAATGCTACGAAGGCTGTTAACTCTCAATCTATTGTTGGTCCTGAAAACCGCATGAAGAAAAGACCTTTCTTTAGAACCAACATTCCAACTAAGTCCTTGCAACCACAAGCAGCTAATCCCTTAGACACCTCATTACCAATCAAAACTTTGAAACTCCCTTCAGACCAAACACCACATCCAACACATACAATCATGTTAACTCATGTTATCACCGATTGGATGAAAGCTAGTCATCTTCCTAGGAAATTCTCTGATATTGGGAGTCCTCTTATATATCTACAGATTGCTGGGAATGAGCCATGCAAAGCTCTTTTAGATTCAGGTTCTATGGTCAACTTAATTTCTCAAGAAATGTACAAGGCCTGGAACTTGCATCCATTAAAAAAGAGTAACATTCATTTAGAGTTGGCTGATCAATCCATAACTATCCCATTAAGAATAGTGGAGGACATTGTCACCACTATTTGTGGATGGTTGTACCCAGCCAATTTCCTAGTGATTCAAGTCAACAATGGTAAGGGGGACTTTCCAATCATAATGGGAAGAGCATGGCTAAGTACAATTGATGCATGCCTAGGAATCTGTGATCTTTCCCTGGAAATATCAAAGAAAAATATGTTTGGAAAGATCAAGAAGAAAAAAGTTCCATGCATTGCATACAGTGACATAGGGTGTAATTGTATGCAGAATTCATGGTTTGTACAAAGTTTAACATTGCATGCATGCAATCAATGTGCACAAGTAACTAATATACAAAGGTGCTTGTATGCAGCATCCACAAGACAAGAAGGCACCTAGTGGCTAGCAACTGATCAAGAGAGTAGTTTAACTATATGTATGGAACCAACAAAGGGTTTGACTTGCACTTACATCGATAGCATAGACACATTAGAGCAAGTCCATCGCCAACTTCCAAGTCTTGACATTGAAAATATCAACTGGGAAAAGTTGGAAATCCCTAATAAGTTTAAGCAAGAGCCCCTTGAGTTAAAATCATTGCCCACTGGTATGGAATACATGTTTCTCATGAATGGAAAATTGGTAATTATTAACACTAAGCTTGCTTCTCAACAAAAAGAGAGACCACTGAAGGTAATAAATAAATGGTCGAAAGCCTTTGCTTGGTCATATCTTGAATTAATAGGAATGGATCCTAGGATATGCCAACATAGAATTACACTGACCCCTCCATGAAGCCTCGAAGACAACCATAGAGGCTACTTAACCTAAAGCTTAAGCAAGTGGTTAAGGAAGAAATCGAACAACTTTTAAAAGTTGGGTTCATATACCCCATTGCTGATAGTGAATGGCTTAGTCCCTCAGTTATTGTGCCCGAAAAGAGAGGTAAATGGAGGATGTGCATAGATTTTAGGCTACTAAACATGGCAACATTCAAAGACCACTTTCTGTTGCCATTCGTCGACCAAGTCTTAGACACCATTGCAAGGCATCGCTACTATAGTTTTCTGGATGGGTACAGTGGGTACAACCAAATACAAATAGCTGTAGAAGACCAAGCCAAGACTACGTTCACTAGTCCTTGGGAATATTTGCATACAAATAGATGTCGTTTGGCTTGTGCAATGCCCCTGCAATGTTTCAATGATTAGTTCTAAGCATATTCCAATAGTAGATAGGAAATGGTATGGAGGTCTTCATGGAATACTTCTCCACCTACGGAGTGAACTTTGATCAAGCCTTGGATTGGTTAGAGCAAGTACTAAAACAATGTGTAGAAACCAACTTAAGGCTCCATTGCACAAAAGTCATTTAATGATCTAAGAAGGCATTGTACTAGGGCATAAGATGTCACAAATAAGGATAGAGGTAGACCCCGAAAAGATCAAAGTTATCCAAGGAATTACCCATCAACCTGAAATTGTAAAAGATATTTGGTCATTCCTTGGACACACTAGCTATTACAAACACTTTATTGAGAGCTTTTCAAAGGTTGCAAAACCACTGGTTGAACTAACGAAAAAGGATGTACCTTTTGAATGGACCAAGGAATGCGAATTAGCTTTCTAAACTTTAAAACAGAAGCTCATAGAAACACCCATTCTACAAGCTCGTGACTGGTCCAGACCATTCCACATAGTGACTAACACATCCAACTATGCTTTAGGAGCCATACTTACATAGTTAGATGAACAAAAACGTCCTTATTACATCCACTATGCAAGTCGAAGTATTGGTGGTGCACAACTTAACTACACTACAACAGAGAAAGAGTTGATGGTTGTAGTGTTTGCACTGGAAAAATTTAGGCACTATGTATTAGGCTATAAGATATTTATACACACAGATCATAGTGCAATACAGTTTCTAATGAATAAACCAATGGTGAGCCCTCACATTATACGATGACTTGTAATCTTATAGGAGTTCGATCTTACGATGATTGATCGAAAAGGCACCGAGAACGTAGTTGCTAATCATTTATCTCATTTGTGATGGGACAACAAAGAGGATGAGTATCCAATTTCTAATAATTTCCCTAATGAACTCCTCTTTGTAGGTGTAGTAACTAATCAATTGATCATGGAGACAAAATGGTACAGTAGTATTCTCACTTATCTCCTTACACAACAAACACCACAAGAGTTAGATGCTAAAAAGAAACAATAGTTTCTTCACTGAGCCAAGTATTTTATGGAAATCAACGGGCAACTTTATAAAGTATGTCCCAATGGTTTGGTTCGATGGTGCGTTCTCGATATAAATCAACTACGAGTTCTCCAAGATGCTCATGAGGATCCTTGTGGAGGTCATTATGTCGAGAGACGAACATCCATTAAAATCCTACTTGCAAGATATTATTGGCCTACATTGTTTCAAGATGTCCATCATTTTTTCCAATCTTGTGAGTGCTATCAACGTGATGGGGGAATGACTTCTAGAATGGAGGATCTGCAACAATGGATTCAACCTTTAGAACCCTTCAACATATGGGGAATTGATTTTATGGGGGCTATTACACCAATGTCCAATGGAAAAGCCTACATCGTTGTTGTTGTTGACTACTTTACAAAATGGGCAAAAGCAACCACTATTATGGATTGTACATCATCTACAGTTGCACGATTTGTTCAACAACAAATCATAAATAGGTTTGGCATGCCTCGTGCACTTATTTTTGACAATGGCACATATTTTACAGGTGCAAATTTTTGAAAGCTGGTGCAATGCTTAGGGTTAAACACAAATTGACTACACCATACCATGTTCAAGTGAATGGTCAAGTTGAAGTCACCAATAGGGAGATTACGAAAATATTGATAAGAACTATTAGCAAGATTAGAGCACCAAATGGAACGATGCTCTTTGGGCATACTGCTCCACATGGAAACTCTTTATAGGCTACTCTCCCTATGAGTTAGTGTATGAAAAACTTCCAATTCTTTCTATTCAAGCAGAACTCCATACACTATCTATGGCATGTGTGTAACGCCAGAAAATGTCAGCAGCTGGAAAATACCGAACAAATTTCCGTGTACACAGTTTTAACCATAGATCCGCGCGAGGGCTATGCTGGAAAAACGAATCCGCGGTGCCCTGAATAGTCTTGTCGACCAGACAGGGACTTACTAATCAGTAAACCAATGAATATCTCGTGGAAAAATCTAATTCGAGGAATCGCAAAACGAGGGGAAAACGATGTAGATGATTTGCAACGATGATAATGTTAAACACGATAAGAGGAGGTTGACATAAGAGAAACATGTAGTTTCAAGATCTACACTTTGACTTGAAAACTGTATATTTTGTATATCTCGTTACACTGGGGAGATCCCGATTACCGAATATAAAGCAAGCACAAAACAACAAGAAAATTGTCCAAACAGAAGTCCGATATACCTCGTGGGCTAAAGCCGGGGTGCAAGGAATGTCAAGCTTTGACGTCTACTGATCAACTATTTCTAACCAATAGAGTCTTCCCCAGCAGAACGATTACTCCTGTGGCCGATGCTCAAAGTGAACTGTGTTCTATTTCTACCGGAAGGTGATGCTATCAACGGTTGCTAAAGCACTGCTCTCTATATCTCTGCTCAGAAGTGATAAGTGCTCCAGTGCTCAGAAAAATGCCTTTGCTTCTCTGATTTTCCAACCCCTGTATCTTTGTCAACTGGGGTATTTATAGGCTACGTCGTCCTATGGAGAAGGTGCAACCCTGATGATGTGTATCCCGAATGTTTCGGGTACCGTTGGTTTGATCATTTTTGCGTCAAACTTCATGACTACGCATAATACGCTCATTTGCGTATTGTGTGTCTGAAGAAGAGGTGTACATCGGGCATGTTTCAACTGTCTTTGAGTGATATTATGCTCATTTACGCTGCGTTACGTACATGAGCATATTACAACATAGGAACAATGGAGTCGAGCTATTTTATGCTCGCTTACGCAATCGCACGTAATGAAGCGTAAGCTATGTCTGGCTCGGCGACGCAATACGTTGTGATACGCTACATTGCGTGATGAGCGTATGATAAGCAATTGCGCTTCTTTAGACTTTTGCCTTTGACTGTTTTGGAGCTTATTACGCTGCCGTGCGTAACAGAGCGTAAAACCTGTCCTTGAATAAGAGACTTAGAAAAATACACGAGAAGTCACATATTACGCTGCTCAAGCCTCTCCTTACGCTGAAGTAACTAGCCTTCTGATGCCTGACCATGCTTAAGCAAAATCACGCTAAGCGCCATTACGCTACGTCGTGTGATATAGCGTAAACAGAAAAAGCATAGAAAGATTAGGAATTTGCACAAGAAGTTGAGGACTTGATGCTACACGCCTCTTGGTGTTGCTCTGTCTTACTTTTCTTTCTGGAATTCTGACATGCACCCTTGCCTGAATTGTGAATCTTCACCTGAGGCCGACTCGCAATTTTCATGGTGTTTCAATGGCCCCTCTTTGTTGACGGTTGGAGGGCTTGCCCGAAAGACATCGACAAAGAATGCGAAACACCGGATTGGTAGAAGCAAGAACAACGTCCATACATGGCTACCCAGGAGTTGCCCTATCAACATGGAAGAGCGAAGCGAGAGGGAATGGGACAGTGAATAACATAGTAGGAAACGGGTTCGGGGAAGACATAAGATAGGTGAGGATGGTAGGAATATGGAATATGGTTGCGGAACACACAGAAACGTACGCACACATATGTCAACAGGAATGCTTTCAGACGAGCGTAGCGCGTCAGCCTGAGATTTCTCTATCGCTGATTATAGCAGGAATGCTTGCAAAAGGAGCATGGCGCATCACCTCTACGATATCTCTGCCAATGTGAGCATGGAAAAGGGATACTTGTGTATGTAGCTTTCGTGTATGGGGAGCGGGTGGTGGGGATGAAAGGAAATAAGAGCTAGGGGTAGTATTGTGAGAGGTATAGGCATGCAGGTCTAAGTGGTCGAGCAAACCTGAGTAGCCATCTCAACACGCTGCTGTACTTCACCACTTAGATGGACGCACCTTTGAACGACATCCTCCAAGGCAAGTAACCTGCAACCACAAAAGAAAAACAAAGGACACCATTGCTCATGCGAACAAGAGGCGAGGTTGTCGAAATGAGTGCCGTTTGATGCGAGATAGAGTGATTGGGCCGTAAAGAAGGAGCCGAAGCATGAGGGCGGAGCCGCCAATCCTGACGATTGGCCCAGCATATCTTCGCCAAAAGGCATCAGACACAATGCAGCTAGCTAGTTGTACAGGAAACCAGCTAGATGAATTTGCGAAGCCAGTGTCCGATAGCGATGATCGGCGGAGGTTCCCGAGGTCGTTGTCGACGAAGATTTCATCGGGGCTCCGACTGGTGAGTCTAAACTCTCAGAGGTACCACCGTTGCAGTGGGCGCAGCGGCGGCATCTCCGAGGGATCAGTAAGATGCCTCTCAGCTCATCCGAGGAATCAGTAGGATGCCGGTGGGGTGGCGACACTGGGACTGTCCCAGTATCCCACCTCGTTGTTTGTGCAACTGTATAGAGATGATCACGCTCGCTTGATGTACATGGTAGTAGTCTGTAAGTCCCAGTTTTAAGTCCTGGTAGACTGCTGTTACTGGTTTTAAGTCTCAGCAGACCATGGTCCCAGTTTAAAGTCTGGGCGGACCAAGAAGTGCTAGTTTTACGTCGTAGCGGACGGTGGTATGTTTGATTTATGATCTCAGTAGACCGTGCTGTGGATGTCAGTTTCGTGTCATGACCCATGGACAAATCTGTGCTAGTTTTACATCTCAGCAGATGGCTACTTACTTGTGCCAGTTTAGCGTCATGGTAGACGCGTGCAAAAGATGCCAGTTTTTCGTCTTGGCGGACCTGTACAACATTGCCAGTTTTTCGTCGTAGCGGACAGTGGTATGTCTGATTTATGGTCTTAGCAGACCGTGCTGTGGATGTCAGTTTCATGTCATGACCCATGGACAAATCTATGCTAGTTTTACATCTCAGCAGACGGCTACTTACCTGTGCTAGTTTAGCGTCGTGGCGGACGCGTGCAAAAGATGCCAGTTTTTCGTCTTGGCGGACCTGTACAACATTTCCATTTTTTCGTCGTAGCAGACGGTCACAACGTGCCTGTTTAACGTCGTAGCGGACGATCAATGCCATACCTGCTTGTTCACACCGGAGACACTGCTAGATGTAATACCTCTTCAGATATACGTGATTTACAGGGTTTGGTAGTGCGTTGTCGTTGATGTCTGCTAGCCTGAATGCTCCGTTGGTGTACGCATCTGTCACCAAGAAAGGGCCCTCCTAGTTCACAAAGAACTTACCTACTGGTTCGCGAATGGCCTTGAGAACGAGATCTCCCTTCTTGATCGGGTGCTGCTGAAGGTTGTGATGATGCTTTTGTCTCTATTTATGCTGATATGTCTCAATTGTGTCAAAAGCCTGCATTCGCTTCTCTTCCAATGAATCCAAATCCATTATCCGAGACTCGGTGTGTTGAGCCTCATTTATAATGGTAGAGAGGACCATTCTCAGAGAAGGAATTTGCAACTCGAGAGGCAGCACTGCTTCAGATCCGTAAACCAGGCTATAGGGCGTACTGCCCGTAGCCGTCCTACATGTGGTACGATATGCCCAGAGCACATAGAGGATTTGTTCGTGCCACCGTCTTTTGTTGTTGTCAAGCATTTTCTTAAGAAAATTGATGATCACTTTGTTCGTTGCTTCAGCTTGACCATTTGCTTGCAGGTAATAGGGGGAGGAAAAAGACTACCTAATGCCCAGGTTATCACAGAAGGATTTGGTTTCCATACTACTAAACTGTGGCCCATTGTTGGTCATGATAGTCATTAGGAGACCAAATCTGGTTACGATATTGTCCAGGATAAAATGGCAAACTTGTTGGGATGTGATTTTTCGCAGGGGGACAGCTTCTACCCACTTCGTAAAGTACTCAGTAGTGGTAATAATGAAGTTGTGCCCTGCAGAAGATTTCAGCGTGATGGGGCCTATAATGTCAAGTCCCCATCGTTGGAATGGCCATGTTATCTGCGTTGTATGTTGACACGTGTATGAGATTCGTGTGACGCTGACACATGTCACAAGTTTTAACCTTCATCAGGCAATCTTTTTCCATGCGTGGCCAGTAGTACCCTAAGCGACAGATTTTTAGGGCCATAGCTCGGGGTGCTACGTGGCCGTCGCACAGTCCCTCGTGAACCTCGTTGACTATATGCTGCGTTTGGCTTCTGTCGACGCAGGTAAGCAACACGCCATCAAAAGAGCGTCTACAAAGAATACTGTCTCCTACGATGACGTATTGCTTAGCCTGCTTGCGAATCGCATCTTTCTGTGAGCGTGTCAATTAGGGCGGTAGCTCACCCTGTAGAAGGTAAGTTTTAATGTCATCGTACCATTCAGGTGCGCTTTCCTCGAGAATAGAAGATATTTGCATCGCCTGAATGATAAGATCTACGCAGTCTGTTATCAATGCAGGGCAGGTGTCAAATAGGTGTGAAGGCACGTTCAAAGCCAGTGTTGCCAGTGCGTCGGCTAGTGTGTTATCCATGCGTGGCATGTGCTGGGCATCGGTGGTCGCGAATCGTCTCAGAAGATCTTTAGCCTTATCGTAGTAGGGCTACAAATGTACAGCCTTACAGGCGTAGACTCCTGTGATCTGATTTATGACAAGCATCGAATTGCCCCTAATCGTCAGGTGTTGAACATCGAGTTCACTCGCAGTTAGTAATCCCCTGAGGAGTCCCTCGTACTCTGCCACATTGTTTGTACAGGGGAAGGTCAAGCGATAAGCGTGGAGATGCACATCTTCAGGCGATAGCATAATAACAGTGGCAGCACTGCCACCCCTAGCAGTTGAAGCTCCGTCGAAATACAACATTGCTTCAGGGCCTGTCAATACATAGCTTAGACTATGTACGTATTCATCAGGAAATTTTGGTTCTATGGTTGCGTGACTGTTAATTGGTGACGTGACTAACTGGTCGGCTATCGCTTGGCCTTTCGTAGATGATTGGCCAATGTAATGCAGATCAAATTCTGCGGTGATAGCCTTCCAACGAGCGATCCTACTACTCTCATATAAGTTATGCGTAATGGTCCTAAGGATGTTATTTTTATAAATGATGTTAACTTGGCTACGGAAAAGGTAGTGTCTACACTTTTTGAGCGTAAAAATTAATGCTAGACAATTACACTCGATTTCATTATACCTCGTTTCATATGCATATAAAGCATGGCTCAAGTAGTAGATGGGAACTTCCAACCCATCATCCTTCCTTTGACAAAGCAATGCTACTAACACTACGTCCGAAGTAGCGAGGTAAATGAAAAATGGTAAGTCCCTTTGTCGCGGGAAAACCATTGGTAGATATTGCAATTCCTGTTTCAAACTGTCAAACGCACGCTGACAATCTTCCATCCATTTGAAGTTAACCCCCTTTTTGAGCAGGTGCTGCATAGGATGGAGCTTATCGGTTAATCTCGAGATGAATCGGTGTATGAACTGTAGNCAGCTTATCGGTTAATCTCGAGATGAATCGGTGTATGAACTGTAGTTGTCCCTGTAACCCGCGTAATTGCTTGAGGTCTGTAGGAGGTGCTAACCCGACAATGGCCTTGACCTTATCTGGGTCAACTCGTATGCCGATTTCTCACACCATGAACCCCAGCATGCGTCCGGTTTTGACACCGAATATGCACTTCTTTGGATTAAGCCGGAGCTCGTACTTAGAGCATCTTTTGAGGACTAAGTCCAGGTCTTCTGAATGATCCCCAGACTTTAAAGACTTGACAACTATATCGTCTACGTAATCATTCAGTTTCCCTAAGAGGTAGTTGCTAAAGATGTATGTCATGGCTCGTTGATACGTCGCTCCGGCATTCTTTAGACCAAAAGGCATCATAGTGTAGCAAAAGGTGCCCCAGGGCATCATGAATGTCGTGGTCAGCTGATGCTCTGGGTTGATGCGGATTTGGTTATAGCCTGAGAAACCATCCATGAAGGATAGGAGCGCATGCCCAGCTGTCGTGTCGACTAGTTGGTCGATACTCGGCAACGGGAAGTTATCCTTGATTGTGGCCTTGTTCAAATCACGGGAGTCTATGCAGATGCGTATGCTCCCAGTCTTCTTCGGCACGACTACAATGTTAGACACCCAACCCTAGTAATCGACTTCACGGATGAAACCAGCCTGATACAGTTTGGTGATTTCATCACGCACAGCTAGCGTGATTTCTGGCTTGATTTTGCACGCCTTTTGCCTGACTGCTTTAATCTGCGGGTCTAAGATGATGTTATGCTGGATCAATCTGGGATCGAGTCTAGGCATATCTTCATACGACCATGCGAAGACTGTAATGTTGTCTTGCATAGCATCGCACATGTTCTCGTCTAATAAGGCACTAACCTTAAGAATTTTGGGTTCAACCTTATGCGTAACAATAGAGACCTCGTTAATGGGGTCTTCGGTTATATCTCCAGCCTCCAGGTCTAGCGTGCGCGTCGACTGTTCTAGCCATTCTGGGAATCTTTCCGACGCTGCTATGGTTACGCCGTCCGAAGGGGAACTAATGTCTAAAAGTGTAGTGTCAAGCTGCCTAACTACCCTCCCTTATGGGCCTGTTAGAACTAAGGGTGTTGAGAGGGTTGCGTCCATTTTCTGATTGCCCTGCAAAATTGCCAAGAGCGTGAAGAATTAGGAGAAGGATGATGTGATGTTTGCTAAACGTGGAAACCTAGCAAGATTTTGAATATTGTAAAATAGGCTGTAATCAATGCGACCCGATTACGAGGCGATAAGATGTGGTAGTTTAACGTCATTTCGGACAGTGGAGCGTGCAATATCAGCCGCATTAATATCTTGATTTTTGGGCTCCATTTTAGGAAAGTCCCGCTAAAATCGGATGTCAAGTCGATGATCCTCGCATATAAGTAAATGGTTTTTGATGAAGGTAGGTTGTTGGTTGTTGTGAATTCGAATTTGTAATTGTTTTTGAGCGAGAGGAAGAAGAACAGAAGATTAGAGCGTGCGGTTTGTTAAGGATTGCAAGCACTAGACTGAAAATCCTGAAGCTGTTATCATGGCACCGAAAATCAAAAGGAAGAACGCAAAACTAGCCAAGATCGACAAGGTGCATGAAAACCTAGAGCGCGTTTCGCAGGTGGTGGTGGATGTACGCGATCCTACGCCTTTGAACCGGTAAGCGATCTCTCGCATGCTTATTTTGTTTTAATGTTTATGTTTCATAGTGTCTTCTACGTGAATGTGAGTTGCAAGTTATGGACCTCAGGTTAATGTGAGGGTTTGATGGGGGGTGCGTCTATTCCGGTTGTCAGAGAAGAACCTTGCGTTGTTGCAAGGGTTTGGGCGATTTTGGCGTGGATAAGTAGGCGTATGTGAAATTTCTGTATTAGTCATGCAAAACTGTAAACGTAGGCGTTAATGTATGTACTGGGTCTGCTGTACAGGGTTACGCTAAAACCCATCGTAATTGTGTTGGACATTGTGGGGGTTTTGTGTTGTGTAAACCCCATCGTCCCCAATGTCCCTCCCCCGCACACGCGGTTGCAAGGGAAGGCCATATGGTTTCGATGGGGTGCGCTGGAGTTTCTGCAGTTCTTGCTACGCAACTTCAACATTATTGTATGGTCTAACCTGTCTGGTGATATCGTCGGTGCTCTTTTAGAGCACCTTCTAGTGGGCTCTGCACAAGGGATTCTAGCCTTTTTGACAGACGGGGCCATCAATATGGGCCGTCCCGAGGACCGAGAGCTTAGCGCCCGTGGCCTAAGGAGCTTACACTGGATCTGGGAAATGGCTTGATTCAATTGTTATCATGCATATAACACGCTGTTCATGGCTCGTCATGTCTCGACTTGTTTCCAAAACCCACAAGGCACGGTGTACTACGCAGGCGGGTAAGCAGATTTTATTAACTGTCTATTTTTTTTGTTGTTGTCGTTATATGTCTGTTATCGATGTGCAATGTAAGAGAAGCCTAGGTGCAAAAAATACGAAATAAGCCGATGTTGTATGGTACAGGTTTTTTATCCATGACAACAGGTTAGTCGAAAACGGAGATACGTTGTCATGGGCCGAGACGGCGATAATGGCATTTACCTCAACTAGCAACGTGCGCACCGGTGTTATAGGGTAAATTGGCTTTGACATGCGTGAGTACCCCACCCGCTATGCTAAGGCTTTTGAGAATTGCCAAAGACTCGGGTGGCTGCACGATGACTGGACCCTAGATCCGCCCCTTACCGTTGAGGACGTCCAGAGGAACTTGCCGCCATTTCCTTTGTCATTCGGACCTGGTGAGGCTGTTATATTGCGTAATATCATTGTAAATTGTGGACATTGCGTAATAGTATTTTGGTTTGACTTGTGTTTCACGCTGTTCAGTTAGGGAATCCTGGGAAATTACCCTTACAACTTCCAGCCGCGAGGCGAACGCTGTCCTCTTTCGCTATGTCGACATCAAGGATGCACAGCGCTGGCTCGACTAATCGGCGGCCCCAGTCGCAGTGACCTCCAAGATCCGAGAAGCAGGGTTAATGCACCTATTTTTGGCTGCAACTCCTGATGTTCCTGCCAGTGAAATGCTAACCCTAGTCAACTCCTTCAATGAAAAGGTAGAGCCTTTCTGCACACGCGTACACAACGTACGCGTAAGTTTTGACATTGACGCTCTGCTCTTCGTGGACCTGTTTGGCGTCCCTTCGGATGGCCTTCCCGTAAGTGAGAAGGCGAAGAGGAGCGTTGCCTTCCAGGATTGGCTGAAGGAGTGGGTAAGGATCCCGAAGGAGACAAAAGGGTTTCCATATGAAAAATTTGAGATGGGCGTCGCTAAGACACTTTATCCCCTTTTTCGGGTCCGGACCTTCCCCAAAACCCTCTCGCAGGGGAAGTTCTTTTCTGTAGAACAGACCCGTATTATGCGAGAGGTTCTGGAGGAGGGGACCCAGTTCAATTGGGCAAGCTATTTTGCCAAGGGACTGCGTAATGAGATGATCAAGCTTTGTAAGAAGCTTGAGTCCCGTTTCAACGTGCATTACGCCTTCTTCATAGCTTGCCTCCGGCAGTTTGCTGAGTTTCTGGTCATCCAAAGGAATGGGGTCTGGGCGCAGTAAGACTGAGACCAGCTGTCTAGACCTTGGATTGCCCACATCCTCAGCACTACCCATGGGCAGGATCCGCCGGAAGGGATCGGGGAGTCGCTGTCTATAACGACCAAGGGTTTGGCGGTGCCCCAAGTGCGAGGCCTTGATAGCATGGGCGGGATAATGCCCACTTACACCGGCGATGCCTCTCGAGGGAAACGCCTGGCGGAAGAAGTTGTGGAACCTGAAGCTCGGCGTAAAAGGCTCCGCCTAGCCGAGGCCCCTGGGCGTGACGCAGGCAGAACCATGGCAGTCAAAGTTCAACGGAGTAAGCCTCCGCCTAGTAAGTGTGAAGGAAGTGTATTACGCAATGTTTTTTTAGGTGTTTTGGAATGATATGCTAATGTGCTGTGATATGGCCAATAAAAATTACAAAGGGGCTGACCCCTGAAACAGGGGCAGTAGTATTACGTCGTGGGGAGGGGGCCTCAATTTTGGAAGAAGAGGTTCCAGCTGTTAGTGTGAGCCGTGCGCAGGTCCTGGTGCGTGAGGAGGCCCTAGCTACTAGCGGGAGCCGTGCACAGGACCAGGTACATGAAGAGGCCCCGGCCACCAGAACTAGCAACGCACAGACTCAAGTGCATGAAGAGGGAGAGGGGACGGAAGATGTTGGCGAAGTTGCCACTGTCACTGGTAAAGGTAATGAATGTGTTAGCAAATTTGCAGGATTTTATTAATAGATGGATTTTCTAACTGGATTAGGCTACAGGAGAAGAGGAGGTGTCCACATCTGCGACTGTGAGCAGAGCGTGGAGAGACTTCCCTGACAACTTTTCCTACATGGAAGGCGTTGTCAGTGACATGATCGAGCGTCTGGAGCACGTGAAACCTGGAGCTGGTACGTTATGTTCGTAATAAGTTTATGATATCGTATAGTGGTAATATGTCATCAACGTTTGATGGTTGTTTCTATTAGGAGCTTGCCTCTGATGGGATCCCACGGAGTCCATTGACCTGGACATAGTGGAGCCACCATCCAATGAAGCAGCCGTGCCACGCCACATTTATGAGGAACTGCATAAATGTGTGTTATGCTTGACACGCTCCTTATGGGAAAGTAGGGACGTAAATGAAAGTCTATGGAAGAGGTTGCAAAGGTCAGAACAGAGGGTTGAGTCTCTGTCCAAAGAGGTCGGAGACTTAAAATCACGGTGCGACTTCCTACAGGCGTGGGCGACAGGGGATGAAGACTGGCGTACCGCTATTGTCGATTACTCCCGGTATTGGACAGCCATCAAGAACAGTGTACAGACCAGTCGGGCGTTGGTCGAACAGCGGATGCAGATAGAACTCCTAGCCCAGAAGAGTCAAGACTGGAGGGATTATTGTGCAAGCGTGCAAGAATGGGGGCAGAAGGAGAAGGACCACAAGCACTTGTACAAGCGGGAAAGCATCACCTATCGAAAACTCTATCGCGATCTTGCCATCAGGGCCCGGTCCTTGGAAGTCTTCCAGGACGTCATCGGAGCTTCCGAAGCCTTCAAGAAGTTTGAGAAGCAGGTGACTGTAACTGTCCCTGGAAAGGGTGACGACTCTCCCTGGGGGTCAGGCCACAATCCCTACTTTCTTCCCAGACCCACCCCGCTGGAGCAGCGTGGAGAAAGGGAAAGTGAAGGTCGGAGCTGCCTTGGGAGAGGATGTATGGCCAGATCTAACGGAGGAAGAGATTATAGAGCACCTGTGGGCTGGCCTGGACAAGCTTCCCTTTGCTGCGGAAGCAGGGTCATCGCAAGTAAGTTTATGCACGACTTAGTTTGCATTTTCTAATTATGATGTTAAGTCTTGTGTAGCTAATGTGCCTACTATATTTAGGTACCAGCTGAGGATAGGGATGACGAACAAGCTGAGGAGTTAGCAGAGGAAGCAGCAGAAGCAGAAGAAGAAGTAGTGGAAGAGGAGGAGCACAGCGATGAAGAGCATCCCCCCATGGACCCGGCGCCGAAACAAGGACCTCGCAAAGAAGAAGTTCTTCATGAAAGATTGATTCCCAGAGATGACAGCCCACTGGAGGACAATCCACTAGGGCTGGATCCAGATTTGAGAGATACCGGCGACAACGGCAGTAGAGGGAATGCGTAATTGTAGTTTACGCATAGTTTCATTGATGGTGAAGTGAAGCATTATTTTAGGCATGACTGAAAAAATGTGTTATAAAACCTGGTGGATGTTTCGGATGGCGGTTATATATATATATATATATATTTTCTTTTGTATGTTTTGACCTATAACGCGTGGCGTAATCGTTAAGAATTTCACCTAAGTTATAATGATAGAATGTAGTTGCTAGTTTAAGGCCATCGCGGGCCGTCATACGATTCTGCGAAAACTAGAGACTAGTTTAGGGCCATTGTGGGCCGGATGCGTAATGTAGAGAAAGTGTAAATGATGATAATGCTTAATTCTACGTAACTAGTTTAAGGCCGTTGCGGGCCGACCGCGTAATCAAGCGTAAAGAGTCATGGTATACAATTCTGCCTAACTAGTTTAAGGCCGTTGCGGGCCATCTTAAGCGTAATTGGTAATAGAATATAATGGTGCGTAAATGCATAAAATGGTGTGATAATAGGAACAACATGGATACGAAAAAAAAAACGTAAGACATGACAAGCGTAAAAAACAGAAGGCGAATATAGCGTAAAAAGGAGTTTGTTGCAACAAAAGCAACTGTTAAATACGCACCGCGATAACTGTCAAAGATATGATATCGTATGCAAAGACCATTGCTCAACCATTGATATGCAATTGTCTCTTAATGGCCTTTACGTTGGTCGCTGCGTAAGGGCGAGGAGACTTATGATTTGACTCCTCTACGCTGCCATCAGGAAACGGCAGGTCGACCCAAACTAAACCGTCATCATCACTGTTGGTTTGTTGAGGGGCTTGGAGAGGGGTCTGATCGTCAGTCATCTCTATCTCTGAACCTCATTCCTCTTCAATGTTATTGACGGTCCTAGGGGTGATTTCATCACCGCGTATCACAACCTCCCCTTCGGCATAGGGCAGGTGTATCTCCTGGTGTATTGATGATGAAACTGCTCTCAGTTGAGCTAACCACGGCCTCCCCAAGATCAGGTTGAACCCTGGCATCTCCTTGATGACTAGGAAGGTGGCCTCCATTGGAAACTGGTCACCCGCCACAAACTCGATGTGCACCGTCCCCTTGACTTGAACCCGTGCCCCGTTGAACGATTTTACGCAGGCCGTTGTCGTGGGAGTGATCTAGTCGACCAATCCCAACCTATCCAAGATGGAATAGGGAATGACGTTGGTAGCTGCGCCATCGTCTACGTGCACTCTCCGGATCTGGTATTGACTGACCCGGATAGTGATGAACATAGGTTCGGTTGTCACCTGACCTTTGTCTCGATCGTCTTTCACAGACTCATCGTGGAAGATCAGTGGGGTAGGCCTAGTCTGCTCAGCCTCGGAAGGAAACATAACAGCGTGGATCGCTTCCTCTTCCGCTGGTAAACTGGCATCCACTGATATGGATGTCAGCATGCGTACCATGGCCTCACGGTGTTCGTGAGATGTCATAAGCAAGTCGTACGGGCTCAACGTTGTGTTTTTCTATTTAAGAGCCTGTTTGACTTGCGTAAATGGGTTAAGGAGGTCCTTCTCTCGGCTAGGTTGTTTGCATCCCTTTTCCTCTTCCATTTTCCCCAAGAGACGGATCTCTCAAGGTGGAATAGTGTTGGCTGAAGGGCTACTCTTTTCCTTGCCAAGAGGATGCAACTGCGTTTCTGTGCCTTTATCTTGCTTCTGAGGTATAGAAAAGGGTGCAGAGGCCAGGGGCCTAGGCTTAGGAAAGCCGAGCGTAAAGTGGTCCTTTGTTGTGTTAACTGAGGTGTCTTCTCCCTTTCGCTTGGGAGGCGATGGTTGGTTATTCTGGCTAGAGGTCTGCCCCTGCGTGAGAGGAGCAGCCTGTGGTTTTGGCGCCCTGATAATGAAGGGCGCTCTTAGCATTGGCGCGGACGAAGTCGTGGCTTAAGTGTTGTTGCGTGACTGAGGGTTTATGTGAGAAGGTGCCCGTATAATGAAGGGCGGCCTCGAGATGCCACTGGCTGCCAATGAAATGGTTGGCCCCCTGGGCGAGCTGGCGGGCACACGCAAAACAAAAGGTTGTTTTGGCGGTCCTTGACGCTCACCGTCCGTAATCACCACAGTGATTGTATAAGGATCATTGTTTACGTTCAATGGGTCCTTATATACATGCAGTGTTTGGTTTTCTGGACGCGTCGGGTTACTACCGTCTAATTTTAGATGACCTTTGTCGATCATGCGTTGAATGTCGTCCTTCAACGCCCAGCAGTAATCCGTGTCGTGACCACACATTTGGTGGTAGTCACAGAAACGGTCCAGCCTGAAAGATCTCGGAACTACTGGTTCGTTAGGTAAGGCTAAAGAAGGGTCCTTCAGCAATTCATAGTAACGTCTGTGATGCTTCAAAGCTTCCTCGGACACCTTCTTAGGTTGAATGTTCCTGCCGCTAACAGTTGTTTCAACAGTTCGAAATGTTTCACAGGCAAGGCCGCATATTTTAAACAATCTTTACGCTCAAAATTTGGCTTTGGCTGGGGGGGCCCTTCAGGGGCAGTTGCGTTTTGGCTGGTGCCGGCACCAGCCGTGGTCTCGAGCGCTGTTGTGGGCGCCTTCTTGTTCTTGTTCTTTACGCCTTCAATCAGCGCGGCTACTGTCGTTGTTGCCGTCTTACCCTTGTCTTTAGCCTTGTTGTGTGCATTCTAGTAAGCGACATACGCGGGGTCTTTGCTGGCCTCCACAGCATCTTTGATGCTTCTAACTTGGGCGAAGGCCTGATATAAAGAGTTAGGAGAAAGGTAATACAACTTTGACTTAATAAAGTCGTTGACCGCTCCTTTGAATATCGCCAGCATATGTGAGTCCGCGATTGGCTCGTGGATCTCATTCAAAGTAGCGTTCCATCGCTGTATAAACTTTTGGATGGGCTCGAGCGGGTCTTGTTTCACCCCCATGAGCTGTTCTAGCGTGACTTCCGGCTTCAGGTTGTATTTGAAGTGGGTCATAAATTGGGTCAGCAGCTCTTCTAAGGTTGAGATGGAAGAGCGTGGGAGGGCTCGGTACCAGTCCAATGCTTTCCCTGTTAATGACATTGCAAAGACTCTGATAATGGTATGTGGCCACTGTTGTAGCAACAAGGATTCAGATCGAAAGGTGACTAAGTGAGCGTTGGGATCACCCTCCCCATTGTATTTGGTGAAATGAGGCAGAGACATCCCTGGCGGCAATGACAGTGTGGGAACCGCTGGGCTAATCAGATCATCCTGATAAAAGTCCATGATCTGAATAGTATCAGATCCAGCGGCTTTGAGGCATCGGACCTCCTCAGTGAGGGTCTGTATAAGCTGGAAGGCTTGGTCTAGACCCGTTGACGGAGGTGTCTGTGCAGAAGGCACAGTAGGTTGGACTGGGAAGGCGGTGCCAGGGAACGGAAATGCCGGGAGAGGCTGGCTGGCTGCTTGTGGGACGGGGATCCCTGTAGGCGGAGGGGCCTATGAAGCCCACCACCTACTGGTTTGCGAAGAGGGATTAGCGGCCGCCTGCTGCGTAGGATAAGGGTAGACATATTGCGGGACCCCCTGTGGGACCTGCGTTGCAGGTGCAACAGAGTGTTGTGCACCATACAGCGTAGACCAGTTGTGTTGCACTGCAGGGTGGGCCCACAGAACAGCTGCAGGCTGTTGGGTGTATGCTTGTGGCTGAACAACCGTGGTGATCTGTTGAGTTGGAGGGGGCGGGAACATTTGCGCTGGGCGAGTTGTCGATACGGTGTAAGATTGTACCTAAGGGATAAAATGGGGCGCGGTGGTCGCCGGGACCACCATTGGAATGCTAAGTGCCCGTGGTAATGGAACCGCCCCCACGTTATTGTGAGGCATTTGTACTTGCAGCCCAGACGGCTGCACAGTGGCCTGCGAAAGGACAGGAATGTGCATCTGCGTGGTCATGGCTAGGTCAAGAGGGGCAGCCTCTCCATTGAAAGGAAACAAAGGATTTACGTACGTGTGGGGGGTATGAGTATGGAACGAATGTTCCGACTGGGCCGCAAATTCGTCCTCTTCCTCTTCCCCATGCTGGGGCTCCAAAGTAGCCCGTGAAGCCTGGATTTTGGCCATGACCAACTGTGTTATAAGTTTGTGTTGGTGTTCGGTCAAGGGAATTATGTCGTAAGCTATTGGCTTGAAATCATAGCCCCCTCGGTGGAGCACCTCGAAATTTCGTTTTGCTTTAACTTCAGCTCGGCTAAGAGGAAACTTTGCCAGGATCTTAACACATATAAAGTTATATTCTTTAGGGCTCATGACCATGAAAAAGGGCTCTTTTCCCTGAAGCCTCAATGACCAGCGTAATGGCCCCTAAGGTCCTGTTGCGCCAGGAGCCGGTCCAGTGACCTCGAGAGGGTTCACATATGTGGCACCCAAATCGGCAGGGACCATGGCAGTTGTGTTTGTGTAAAAGCAATCCATTGATTAATGAGATTGAGAGTAACTGGTAATCGGATCTAAGAGAAAATGGCTGGCAACAAAAGCACAAATAGGCTTTCTACCCTGTAGGATTTCAAAGAAATCGTCCTTACGACCGATCTACACCACACGATTTATCGTAAGCTTCCTTGGAGGTATTACGTTTACGATTTTGGGTATAGATCGCTAACAGGGCTACCTGAAAAAGGCAGATTGGAACCTAAGAGGCCCTCCTTCTAGAGCCAGAAAACTATAATGCTGAAAAACGTAGGCAGCTGGAAAATACCGAACAAATTTCCGTGTACACAATTTTAACCATGGATCCGCGCGAGGGCTATGCTAGAAAAACGAATCCGCGGCGCCCTAAACGGTCTTGTCGATCAGACAAAGACTTACTAATCAGTAAACCAATGAATATCTCGTGGAAAAATCTAATTCGAGGAATCGCAAAATGAGGGGAAAACGATGTAGATGAATTGCAACGATGATAACGTTAAACACGATAAGAGGAGGTTGACATAAGAGAAACACGTAGTTTCAAGATCTACGCTTTAACTTGAAAACTATATATTTTGTATATCTCGTTACACTGGGGAGACCCCGATTACCGAATATAAAGCAAGCACAAAACAACAAGAAAACTGTCCAAACAGAAGTCTGATCTACCTTGTGGGCTAAAGCCGGGGTGCAAGGAATGTCAAGCTTTGACGTCTACCGATCAACTGTTTCTGACAAATAGAGTCTTCCCCAGCAGAACGATTACTCCTGTGGCCGATGCTCAAAGCGAACTGTGCTCTGTTTTTGCCGGAAGGTGATGCTATCAATGGTTGCTAAAGCGCTGCTCTCTATATCTCTGCTCAGAAGTGATAAGTGCTCCAATGCTCAGAAAAATGCCTTTGCTTCTCTGATTTTCCAACCCCTGTATCTTTGTCAACTGGGGTATTTATAGGCTGCGTCATCCTGTGAAGAAGACGCAACCCTGATGACGTGTATCCCGAATGTCTCGGGTACCGTTGGTTTGACCATTTTTGCGTCAAACTTCATGACTACGCACAATACGCTCATTTGCGTATTGTGCGTGTGAAGAAGAGGTGTACATCGGGCATGTTTCAACTGTCTTTGAGTGATATTACGCTCATTTACGCTGCGTTGCGTACATGAGCGTATTACAACACGGGAACAATGGAGTCGAGCTATTTTATGCTCGCTTACGCAGCCGCACGTAATGAAGCGTAAGCTATGTCTAGCTCGGCGACGCAATACGCTGTGATACGCTACGTTGCGTGATGAGCGTATGATGAGCAATCGCGCTTCTTTAGACTTTTGCCTTTGATTGTTTTGGAGCTTATTACGTTGCCGTGCGTAATAGAGCGTAAAACCTGTCCTTGAACAAGAGACTTAGCAAAATACACGAGAAGTCACATATTACGCTGCTCAAGCCTCTCCTTATGCCGAAGTAACTAGCCTTCTGATGCCTGACCATGCTTAAGCAAAATCACGCTAAGCGCCATTACGCTACGTCGCGTGATATAGCATAAACAAAAAAAGCATAGAAAGATTAGGAATCTACACAAGAAGTTGAGGACTTGATGCTACGCGCCTCTTGGTGTTGCTTTGTCTTACTTTTCTTTCTGGAATTCTGACATGCGTCCTTGCCTGAATTGCGAATCTTCGCCTGAGGCCGACTCGCAATTTTCACGGTGTTTCAATGTGATCTCGACCTTGACCTTGATCTAGCACAAAAAGAACAGTTAATGACCCTTAACTTGCTAGATGAGAACTAATTAGCCACCCTGTCATCTAATGAATTGCACAAGGCCTTCAATAAACAACATCATTACCTAAGGATTAGAAAACTTAAATATCAATTGGGAGATAAGGTTCTCTATTGGAATTCCACACATGTGCCATAATGAACCAAATTTCAAACACTATGGAAAGGACCTTATGTCATTTATGTAACTTTTTTTTAGGGGACATAATGATTTACAAACATGAGAGCCCGGACAAGAAACTATTAGTCAACATCCAACAAACCAAACCTTTCCATGAGCCTAGGATAGCTAGTACCAATGCTACCTTTGTTGCTAGACAACCTTGCTCCCTCTTTCGGATTACCTCCTACCACCTCAATCATGGGGGAGATTGCCACTAATGCTAATCATACAAAGCCCTCAATTTCTTTTGTATTTTTGTTTTACATGTTTTTGTTTTGCATATTTTTCAATTTTACTTATTTTTTGTTTTACATCATCATTCATATTTTTACTATTTCTTTGTTTGATTTACTTTTATTTGTCTTACAATAAGTGCTTATGATAATGGATTGTATTATAATGATGTTGGTTGCTAATGTTTGGTTTTTGCCCTTGATTTTCAATGAAGATACTAAGATATGGTTCTTTTGATAAAACAGGCAATGAGTCCATACCATCCATTCATCCATTCAACTCTATGGTCTCCCTTGGCTTGGAACTGTACTATCCCTTTTTCTAAATAAACTTGTTAATGAATTGGTGGCTTAGTATTCTTCAAACTAGGGAAGGACTCAATGGTTGAAAAGGGTGTGACTTCAAGGGGATTTGATGCACTTATGTTGGCTATTCTCTTGGGTACTTGGATGTTGTTCATGGGTATTCTGCCATTCTAAGATTGACCTACTATCAGGAAGTTGAGTGAAAATAATAATAATAAGTCTTTGCATGGTGTGGTTCTCACAAAAAAAAACACTAGCAAGAATTCAAAGCACATCCCTTAGACATAATAAAGAAATATGGGGCTACAAGTATTGGTTATGACACTAGAAAGACATGTTACCCATGCCTGAAGGTTCCTCTAGCTAAGGCCTTTTCTCACTTCCTGCTTCTCCATCTCACTCTCCTTAGAATGGTGGTGACTCTTTGGGGAAGCATTCTTGTTGCTTCAGGAGGATGGATTGGTCAACTGTATTGATGTAAGGTCATTGGATGTAGTTGGTTTGAGTTTGGATTTGGAATGAGTTCTACTTAGTCACCTTAACCATAAAATACACAAAGGACTTTACACAACCTTGCTCTTGGGATTCTATTCCATCTTCTCCTCTCCATCGTTCTTCCCATTTTTCACCTCATTGCTAGTTTTATGATTAGTCTATATTTTGGTTAATGCATTATTTCTCCTTGGTAAATTCTTGTGGGTAAGCTTTTAACCCTTGTTCCATGTGTCATTCCTAGAGCCTACGGACTCTTTGGTTTGTGGGTTTGTCAAGGCATAAAAGACATGAGCTTGCTTTGGGAAGGACCCACTGACATTCCTTTATGGTGCAATTGTTAAAATCTTTTCCTTAAACATTTCTTGCAATCAGCAATTTCTCATGTCATCCCCATCTATGACATCCATTTTATTGGTGTCTTCATTGTTATTTTTCCCATCTTTCTTATTCTTTCTATTTTTTCCATCTTATTGCTATTAGAGATTTTCTCTTAGTCGTGGGGGCCTTGTCATAAATTTTTCCATTCTACTACTTGTTTCACCCCTACACCTCAATTAGTCACTAGTAATAAACCTCTAACCCAGTATCTACCATACCCACAAACCAGCCAATGTGCTTCATATCAAGGAAAGGTATCAACTACATGATGTATTATCTATCCTTGCTAATTCATGACTGTGTTGTGTGTGTAGATGGTGATCATATGAACAATGGACTGGGCTAGGAGGGAGCACTCATGATGGACTAGAGCTAGAACATTTACGAAAGGAACAAGTTTGGTCATGTGGCTATGGACAAACAATGGAAGGCACAATCTTGGCATTGGTAGCAATGCGTCTCATTTTATTTTCTCTCTTTTCAATCTATCAAATAAGGGCCTGGATGTCATTTATGTACGGTGTTCACCACAATGGACATGAACAGTAATGTTGTAATATGCTTTTAGATTCGTTCATCCGGCACTTTGAGTCTGTCATCCCATTTCACTATCAGTGTCATTCAATCAATAATTTCATACCTTCCCAATATTTTGTAAGGAACTCAAGGACAAGTTTTCATTCAATCATGGGGGTATGATAAACCGTGATATCGGGACTGCGATATTGCATCCGCGATATCGGGTCTACGATATTAGAGCCTTCCACATGATATAGGGCATCTGATATCAGGACCTACCTCATTACCTATAATTAAGAGGTGGGCGCACTTGGTTTTGGATATTAGTCTTAGCCCCTTATCCAAACTCTTGCCTTTTTCCCTTTCTAGAGACAGAATTATTTCTAAGTGCTTGTAGTAGGAGTCATAAAGTGAATGGAACTTTATTTGATCTTTGCGTACGTGAGCACACCTTGTGTATGGAAATAAAGAAGAAATTTGTGATAAACCTTGCAGCATTCAAAATAGATTAATTAATGTTAATTACTATTACTTAATACTTTTCTTAGTTAATTAATGTTCTCTCTCTCACCCTACAAGTCTCCTAAGTAAGCACACTCAATACAACCACTTCGAGCATGTGTGTAATGCTTGGTAACCTAGTAACGATTAACGTTTGGTAATCCTAGTAGTGTTGCACTGGTTCAGAATGTGGACGACAAGTGAGAATGGATACTAGTGTTAAGACTAGTTAAAGCATAGTTGAGTAGTTAAATTAGATTAGTTACTTAGTTATCTCTCTTCTCCCTTTGTAGCACTAAGACATACAAATATAAAAGTCATAAAAATCATATACCTCAAGTTTCTTAACCATACAATCGTGCCATACAAGTAAGCTTGAGAAGACAATGATTGACTAATCTATCCTTGTTCCACAAAGGCGTATAAGCACTTAGTCCTTGGAATTCGACCGAATCATGCATGTACACTTGTATTTATATGGTTGAGCATACGAAAGGAACAAGTTTGGTCACATGGATATGGATAAACAATGGAAAGTGAAATCTTGGCATCAGCAACAACACACCTCATTTTCTTTTCTCTCTCTTTAGGCTGTCAAATAAGGGCTTGGATGTTATTTATGTATGGTGTTCACCACAATGGGCATGAACACCAATGTTGTAATATGCTTTTAGATCCGTTCACCAAGTACTTTGAGTCTATCATCCCGTTTCACCGTCAGTTTCATTCAGTCAATAATCCCATACCTTCCTAATATTTTGTAAGAAACTCGAGGATGAGTTTTCATTTAGTGATGGGGGTATGATGAACCATGATATCGGGACCACAATATCACATCCACAATATTGGGTCCGCGATATCGAAGCCTTCCATGTGATATCGAGCATCCGATATCGGGACCTACCTCGTTGCCTATAAATAAGAGGCAGGTGCACTTGGTGTTGGCATTTAGTCTTAGTCCCTTACCCAAAATCTTGCCTTTTTCCCTTTCCAATGATAGAATTATTTCTAAGTGACCACAGTAGGAGTCATAAAGTGAATGGATCTTTATTCGAGCATTGTATAACTAAGCACACCTTGTGTACGGTAATAAAGATGAAATTTGTGATAAACCTTACAGTATTTGGAATAGATTAATTACTATTAATTACTATTACTTAATGCTTTCCTTAGTTAATTAATGTTCTCTCTCTCACCCTACAACTCTCCTAAGTAAGCACACTCAATACAACCACTTTGAGCATGTGTGTAACACTTGGTAACCCAGTAATGATTAGCGTTTGGTAATCCCAATAGTGTTGCATTGGTTTAGGATGTGTATGGCAAGTGAGAATGGATGCTGGTGTTAGGACTAGTTAAAGCATAGTTGAGTAGTTAAATTAGATTAGTTACTTAGTTATCTCTCTCCTCCCTTTGTAGCACTAGGACATAAAAATATAAAATTCATCAAAATCATATACCTCAATTTTACTTAACCATACAATCATGCGATACAAGTAAGCTTGAGAAGACAACGATTGACTAATCTATCCTTTATCCACAAAGGCGCATAAGCACTTAGTCCTTGGAATTTGATCGGATTATGCATGTACGCTCATATTCGTATGGTTGAGCATACGAAAGGAATAAGTTTGATCACATGGCTATGGATAAATAATGGAAGGCGTAATCTCAGAATCAGTAGCAACACGTCTCATTTTCTTTTCTCTCTCTTCAAGCTGTCAAATAAGGGCCTGGATGTCATTTATGTATGGTGTTCACCACAATGGACATGAACACCAATGTTGTAATATGCTTTTAGATTTGTTCACTAGGCACTTTGAGTCTATCATCCTGTTTCACCATCAATGCCATTCAGTCAATAATCCCTTACCTTTCCAATATTTTGTAAGGAACTCAAGGATGAGTTTTCATTCAGTCGTGGGGGTATGATGAACTACAATATCGGGACCGCGATATCGGGGGTGGTGGGGAGGGACCCACCACTCCCCTCCCCTCCCTTGTCCCCACCCATCCCACAAAAAAAATCCTAAGGGGGAATTACATACCCCTTGGCATTGAAATGGACAAAAACATCATGAAGCATCAAGGTGAAAGGAAGAGGGGGAGAAAGGAGGACACCCCAAAAAAACCCTAGAGCATTAAGGCCAGAAGGGGAAAGGACCCCAAACATAAATTGAGCAAGAAAATAAGGCCCACTGACAACAAAACGACAATGGAACCACATTAGACATGGTATGTCAACTTAGTACAAGAGCATTTGGCCTTTTCTTGGATGTGTATCCCATCTAGAACAACCTATTGATGTTGCATAATCATAAAAGTAGTTTCCTCCTGGAAATCCTTATATTTATCTTTGCTTAATAGTCTATCCTTAGGTAGTAGAATTTAAGTCTTGTCTAGGTGGAACTCAACTATAGTAGTCTAGAGATAGGGATGCAAAATGATCTATGCAGTATTCTAGTTGATACCCATCACAACATATGGGCATCACCCTTTCCTAAACCAACAACAAATGTTGGACTTATGGGTAGCATCTAGCTGTCTCTTCATTTTTTGCTCTTCAGTTAGGGCCTAAATTTGTTGTTATTGCTTCTTCTCCTCATGCAAATTCCTTTCCTGATCCTCTTTGATTAGGTCCACTTGGATCTGCATCAATAGCTAGTCTTCTAGCTTGTTCCTAATAGCAACTTCCCACAAATCTCTCTATCTTTTTCTTCCTTAGCCTCTTCTCTATGGTGTTGGCTTTTCTCCATTGCTCTATCCTACTCATGTTGGTCTTTCTTGAGCAGCTCCACCTCCCACTTAGCTTGCTCCTTCCTTTGCACTCTAGCCTTGATCTTAGTTGTCATCCTTTGGAGTTCTTCATTAAACTTGTCCTATAACTCCTAGCACATAGTCTCCTAAGCCAATGGAATTTGCTCCCCCAAATCTAGAGGCTGATTTGTAGTTAAGGCCAACCCTTCCCCTAACTCCACCACATTAGCCCAAGGCATAGGTGCTAAGGAAGAAGAAGCCCCCTCAATGGGCCTACATTGTTTGTAAATAGTTGTAAAAGGTGAGGGCCTGATGGGCACCAGTCAGTCGGTTGTGCTACCCTTTAAAGAGCCAAGATTAGACTTGAGTTCCTCCCACATCTTTCCCACCAAAGGGAGGCCAAGAAGAATTTGTGTCAGCATGTTGAAATAATGGAAGCCAAAGGAATGCTAGGCAACCCACTATCCAAGGTAATTAAGAATCTGTACCCAACAATGGTGGGGTGAAAAGAGTTGTTGAAAGGAAGATTGCTAGAAAAGGGGAAAGCTTTTGGCTAGCTCATTAAGCATAATGTCTTACTAGTGCAAGTGGCATTGAGGATGCAGGAAATCATTACTGATAATACATGTCCTCTTTGTCATGAAGAGACGAAAACATTAGATCATCTGTTTAACTAATGCTTATTTATGGGGGAGGTCTGGAGAATGGCTCAGCTTCCCCTACACTACCCCCAACTTCCACCTTGTAGGGACTCTTAGGCACTAGCTATATTATGGTCTACTTGGAAAAATTGAAACCATTTTGTTTTCAAAGGGCAACAGGCACCAATGCCTTCTACGATCATCAAGGTTGGAGTTTTCTTGTGGATGGAAGCAACACAAGCCATGACATGGGGGGCCAATTCATGAACCTATAGTCACTGAATCCACTAGAGATGCATGATTGTGCCTACTGATTACAAGAATGGAATGGGAGAAAATGTTGTGCCATGTGGAAGGGGGGCTAGGTTTAACAATGGAAAGTTTCTTCATGAATTGGGAGGGTGAGGAAACTCGATTTAGGGGCAAAAGGATAACACTCATTGAGATGGCTTTACACGAGCCTTTTAGAGTGCATGTAGAAGGGGAGGTTATCCCCCTAGTGGTGCACTCCCAAACATTTGCAACAGAGTTTTTTTAGGATGCTGTCCCATGGACCACAAGTGGTCACATGCAAAACGATAAGCTACCAAGGGTTTGGTAGGTTGTAGCTGATCTCATGGATTATTTTTTCATCTAGTTTAGATCACCGCACTGACTTTTGGGGATGCACTTTACCTTCCTTTGGTGCATTTTTCATAATGTTCTGGTCAACATCCCCCACTTTCTCCTTAATTCCCTTAGGTGGAAAAGCCCCTGAAGACATTCGAGGTTATCTTGGCACTTTAGAGGGAAAGGTGCATAGAAATACTAATACAAGTGAGGATTATGCTGGTGTTGGTTTACCACAGGAGATCTTAGGATTAGGAGTAGGGGACTTAGAGGCTTAAGGGGCTAGAGGGAATAAGTGAGGTGGGGTAGACATCTGGTGCCAACACAGGGGAGGTGAAACTTGATACCCTGGAGGGAGGGTAGGCTACGCTGGCTGATTAGGTTTGTGATGAACTTGAGGTAGCCTATCATTTTGAACCAAAGCAGGCAAGATCAAAAGAAAGGGTCATTTGGTAGTCCCATTGGGAAGCAATGTGGATGCTAATTCAGATGTAGGTGGATGTGCAAAGGATAAAGTATTTGCAACTCATGGAAGACTTTCTTGAGCGTCACATGACTGAGTATGCTCGAATGGTTGAGTTGCACAAGCAGTGATGGGAGAGCTGTGGCTTTCAAAGGCTCCCAGGAGTTAGCCAAGAGGCATGACCAGTTATGGCTAGAATGGCCACATGCAATACACTAGAACATATTTAGATGGGATAGGAGGGGGCCTTAGGGACATCAACGGTGGGGACATTAGGCATTGAGGAGGGCTCCACAGCTACTAGTCTGACACAAGAGGAGAAAGGTTGATTTTGGTTTCTGGACTATGTAGTGTGGGATTTTAGGGTGGGCTGTTGGGGCTATTTCAAAAACACTTGTGTGGGCCTTTTGCCCACCATCTAGTGGGGCTATGTTTTCTAGTTGCAGGCTAGGGGTTGTATGGGCTAACATGGGGCTCTTACCCTTCCTAACTGGTGTTTGGCATTCACTGATGCCATTGTACATTACTTTTTTCATTTAATGATATGATGAAAACTATGGTGGGACGGTCATACCCTATGGACTTTTTAGTGAGAAAAATAGATAATAAGATGGGAGATAGCTTTCTTGTCATTATGGGAAGAGCCTGTTTGAGCACCATTAATGCTACATTAGTCTTCCAAGGCCTTTACCTTAAAATCAATAGGAATGCTGCAATAGGAAAAACACATTATGAGCAAATTTTATGCAATCCTTCTTAGTCTTGTGGCAAGCATGGTTATAATTATGTCACAGAGTATCTTTGTATCATCAAAGACATAAACTACCTTGAAGAATGTCTAGTCCATGAAGCCAAAAATTAGATCATTAAGAATATAATTAATTCTCTTACCTTATTTAATGCCGCATCATCCAATTGGAAGTTAAGAACATAATGAAGGAAACTATTGTAGTGCAATATGGTCCTAAATTCTGGGGCACTCTTTATTCATTTTAGGATATGTCCACACCACCACTAGAACTCAAGTCACTTCTTGAAGTCTTAGAGTACTTATTTCTCATAGAAGGTCATTATGTTCTCATTAATTCCTCTCTAATGATTGTCCAAAAGATTCAATTAAAAAAGTTAGTTACAAAATGAAGAAAATCCTTTTTCTAGTCCCATGATGAACTCATGAGAATTGTTCCTTTTATTTGTTAGCACTACATATACATGGACTAGCATGTTAGATCTTAGCAAATACTGCAACAGAGACTCAATTCTAATATGTGGGATGTGGTCAAAAATGAAATCAAGGAGCCTCAGACTAGAGATCTCTCTATAATTTTGATCCTTCTTTTCAACTACTACAAAGAGAAGGTGGACACTGGCGAGTGCGTTGGCATAATCCTGGTCCGGTCATCTCCTTCCATCCTGATTCATCCGATTCAGAAGATGAGGTATCCGAGGCACCTACCACACCACGCCATAATGATGATTCCGACACAAGTGATGGTGAACAGTAAAAATAATCCACTAACTAAAAGTAAGATTCCATCTCATCCCCTTGTACAGCNTAGCAAAGAGTATGTAAGTCTTGATTCATGACTTTTCCACATATGGAAAAATGTTCTAAGAAGCCTTGGACAGGCTTGAAGCTATTCGATGCAATTACTACCAAGTGAACTTGAAATTAAACTAGAAAAAAATCCAATTAATGATGACCAAGAGCATTGTTCTTGGCCACAAAGTTTCTAGGAAGGAAATTGAAGTTAATCTTGATAATATTTGCATCATTGAAAACATTATACAAGTTCCCATGATAGTTAAAGAGGTGTGATCTTTCTTTGGCCATGATGGCTATTATCATCATTTTATTATAGATTATTCTAAAATAGCTAGTCCTTTGTTTGAGTTTATGATAAAAGATATTTCATTCTTATGAAACAACGGATGCAAAAATACCTTCCAATGTTTGAAGGAAAGGCTAACCCAAGTTCTAATGTTGTAGAGTCCTAACTAGACTTAACCTTTCCATATAAAAAAAGATGCTTTTGATTTTGCATTAGATGATGTTTTAATGTAATTCAACTAGATGAGGAGGCCCTACTACATCTACTATATCAGTCAAAGAATTATGGGGCCTCGATTGAATTATACCATCATGGAAAAGATGTTGATGGGTATCATTTTTACACTACAAAATATTATACATTATGTTTTGGAATCTAAAATCTTGATTCATTGTGATCATATCACTATCTGATTCCTCATGAACAAACTAGATGTTAGTCCCCATGTGATTTGATGGCAAGTTCTTTTGCAAGAATTAAATCTTCACATGATTGATCACAAGGGAATCGAGAATGTGATGGAAAATCATCTATCATGATTAAAAATTGACAATGGAGAAGGTGTGCTTATTAATGACTTTTTAGATTATCACATTTATAAGGTCATTTGTAACTTAAAGAGCAGTGAAAATGCTTATGGTTCATGAATATTCTTAATTACTAGGTGGCCTAGAGGGTTCCTCCTAGGTTGAATAAGCAAAATATTCAACAATTCCAACATCAAGTGAAGCCTTAGGTCGTAGTTATGGCATCTAGACAATTATTCTTAGGTTGTAGTTTGTTGTCTTCCCATCTAGACTAGTGTTAACTTTGTCACGTATGGTTTAGTCCAGAGTGAGATGTATGATGTGTTCCTATACTAATGCTACTCCTAGAGATAATGGAAAATAATATAAACTAAGCTAGGAGAGGGAGGGTGAGAGAGAGAATCTAAGCTAGCCTAAGTGCGATGAGCATCCGTTCTTTAATCACCCGTACACATCTTGGACCTTGTGCATGACTACCCCTAGGATTACCAAGCGCATGGCCTAAGTATGCTACTAAGTTACCAAGTAGTCACACTTAAATGCTCGTGATTAAGTCATACTCATTCCACGTTTAATAGGAGTTCATGGTAAGAAGATGTTAACTACAAAAGAAATAAATAAAAATAAAATAAATAGATAATTAAGCTAAGTGGATGCTACAATGGTGAAGTAATCTCGATCTTTATTGCTGGTCATGTACGTGTCCAAGTACATCACACTCGAATAAGGATGCCGTACAATTACAATCACCACACTGTAGGCATGCACTAGTTGGAACAGGTTGAGAGGAACTTAAACTTTAAAACACTTACAATAAAATCTAAGCACACCTACTATATTTTTCTACCTCTTATTTATAGATGAGGAGACAAGCTTCGATATCGCATACGCGATATCGTAGCCAACAAATTCATGACTCATCATACCCCCACGACTAAATGAAAACTTGTCCCCAAGTTAAAGTGAGAATAAGCTCCTTTGGTTACATAGTGGATAGGTATGGGATTATTGACTAATAAGAATAGGTTCATGCCGTAGTGTGGAATCAAAAAAAAATTGAGACACAACACCGAGAATACAAAAGGAAATCCTAAAACTACAAAATTGATGGAACTCATGTAGTTCCTAGTGGTGGTGGATCCTCCATGGGTGCCTTTCCCTTGTCTTGTGCTCTAGGTCTTGGGACTTAATGGCACTGAAGTATGATTTGGAGTTTCTCCTCTTCGGTTTGGGGGTCCTATGTCATCCATGCCAATGTTCTGATGTTTGATGGAGTCGACACCTCCCATGGGTAGGGTAGTTGTAGAAACATTTAATTTTCCTTGACATACCAAGCCGCAAACACCCATCGTTCCTCTTCGTAGGCTCTAGCTTTGTCTCTATATTCCTGAAAATCTACAAGCCATCGAGTCGAGTCTATTGCAACATCCTTTTGCCACCTCAAGTTCAAAATTTGCAACCTCTAATTTTTGCAACAATTTCTTGCATTCTGCAAACTCTAATTCATATTTGACATAGGTGGTGGCTACCTGTTACTCAAGCTCTATTCTCAGGTGTCCTACTGTTAACATGGTAAGGTTGGCATACCATAGGTTTGCCAACTTCATATACTTCATAAGGTCCTGGATCTGCAGGTCCCAGTTCTTAACTTCCGCTTGGTGGGCAAATGCGTATGTGTCCAATATGGCCTACCAGTCAGTGTGTTGAGCACTGAGAGCATTGATGTGGGCCTTGACCATATGGATCTCCTTCTCAATGATCTGTTTGTATATTCCCACCTAGTCTTGGAAGTGCTCCTTTAGCTTTTCATGCTGTTTAGCCTCATTCTACCACACACCTATTTCAATAGTCATCTTTTGACAGATGGCGTGTACCTCCTCCCTCAAGAGGGGTCGATTTTTCCTAGCTAAATGGTTCATGTCCTAGTTGATCCTAGTAAGTTGTTCTCACAACTGTTGAAAATGTTCTTTCAGAAAATTCTTTTGCTTTTCACAGAGGTCAACCGAAGGTTGTCAACAACAAGCTACTTGTTTTCCTCCTGTAAGGCCTTGAGTGCCGTGGTATGTGCATAAGTTTGTGTTTGTGCTGTAGAGGCATCCCAAATAGCCTTCTCTTTTTCCTTTTCCACCTTCTTATTCTCTGTCAATAACTTAGTTAGTTTCTCAGGTTTGAAAGTGTCAAGCTAGTCTACGAGAAAAAATTGCAAAGGATCCCACTGTGCTGCTTGTAGGGCCACAACTTTGCACCTTTGCTTCAACATGCTCGGTCCTCATCTCTATCAAGACCATCTTTTCCTTGGTGAAAATGAGGTCTGATTAAATTGCCATAACATCTTGAGGGATGTCAAACAGGGACGTCATTACCTTTTCTCTTTGTAGCAATCGATCAAGTACATCCTCATGTTCCACAAGAGTCATTGAGGTTCCGGCCAGAGTTTGAGCATGCTGTTCTCTTGTAAGGTCCATTGCTGGCACAACAGGTACATTGAATGATTCCTTAATGTGGTTTATGACCACTTATGGGGCTCCTGCTACATCCTGGTGCTGCATGACTACCACTATGGCCCCTTCACCAGTTTCTAATTACACTTGAAAAGATGCAGCGTTCCTTGAGATCTACTGTGACCAAGTGCTTTCCCCTCCTCCTGTATGGATGGACACTTTACCCCTTGCATGATCCAAAGAAACCATGGGCTGTATGGCATTGTCGATGATGTAAAAGAAATTTGCATCATCATGACTTCCCCAATTGACCGTCTTAGCGATGGCCATGAGATGGCTCCTTGATGGTCTATAATCTTGCGGTGGAAATGGTTGATCCAAGCCTATGCTAGGCCCTGCTTCTTTTTGTTGGCTAGGTACCGTACTTGGAAGTTGGCTGGGTCCTATAAGTTGAGTTGCAGTTGGCCCTACCATTTGTTCCTTTTCTTATTTCTATCCTAGCATCTCACCAGTGATTTTCCTTACAGCTGGTGGCTTTAGCTGTTCAACATATGAAGCATTTTGGGCTTTGCGGAGGACATCATTGGCATATCCTTTGATACCAGCATGTCGGCATAGCTTCTTGATAAGACAAGGGAAGGGTGACACAAGCTTCCCTGTCTTCTATTCTTCAAACTGCGTTAGGATCTCCATAAAATATAAATGAGGTAGGTTAGCATTAACCTTTTTCATCAACACTGCACATCCTCTTGCTGCATATGTTGAAATTCTTTTTAAGCCCTTTGTGGGGAAGAGGTGATAAGTCCCTATTTTGAAGTAGATCCTCTCTTCCATCGTCAACTCCCCGAACATTTTATCTTTCTTGCCATATGTCCTTTCTAGCCAAACTCATCATGCATCAGGGTTTGAAAAAAAATAGATAACTAAGCAACCTTTGGTCCTATATTCAGAAGGTTTAATACTTTTGAGATGGCCTAAATGGAGAAATCTACTTTCACACCACAAATGTTAACCGTGGTGCCTTGTTCCTTGTTGTGCCAAAATTGGTACATTTCCCCTAAGTACCAGGCACCACTTTCAGAGAGGATAGGCCATAATGGAGACCCTTTGAGGTGATCCTTAACAGCCTCTAGAGCAAATTCTGTGAAAGATTCAAAATTTAATTTCACAATCACCATAGTGAAGATGGACCTTTCATGGATAGCCTGAACACAATCTTGGGGCAACATGAGATGTTGTCCCTATTCAGGTGCTGCAGCAGCTCCTCCTTCTGCCTATCTTGATTGTACAGTAGCAGGCTCTTCTTGGTGAATGCTAAATGATTGTTCCTCTTGCTCTACATGTTTTCTAGTAGGAACTTGTCCTTCACCTCTCCTAGGTCGTTTGCTCCCACCTTGAGTAGGACCTTCTTGTTGTCTGCGTTTCGAGGTCATCTGCAATCACACGGAGCCAATCGTTAGTAAGGTTGTTACCAAAGTTAGGTTATACCTTATTTCTTACCTTAACGAATTTGCTTTATCTCCATGTGACGTTAATTAAAATGTCCCCAAAAGATTATAATATTGAATCCTCTTACTTAGGTGGTTTCCAAATCTAGTTTCCCAGTATCACTAAGGGGATAAAATTATTTTTGACACATTTATCTTTAATTTCATAGCTAATTACCCTTGACAATGCCCTTCGGGCGATGAAAAATTTTAAAAATGTTATGTGCTATTTGGCGTGTGCCCCTCCTCCATGACTAAGTTGAACACTTTGAGTTCAAATGGGTTCAGACAGAATGAAAATCGAAGGACTAGCGAGCAAAATATAGGTATGAAAGCAAAGGACATGCACTCGCAAGTCGTAGAGAGAAATTTGAAAAACTCCCCCACATGAATAGTTGAAAATGATGGCAAGTGGTGTGGGTGGGGGGTCATGTATATATAGGTTTTTGTGACATGATGTCGCGTCGACTGCGATATCGCATACGCAATATCACGACCTATAGAAATTAGGGCACAATGAAAGATACCAAATTTTTAAGCTTTTTCTGAAATGACAATGGAAATTAAGGATACTTGGATTGTTGTTAAAGGGGTCTAGGGTAATTCAACTATTTTTGAATGCACAAAAATCATGGTGGTGTGGGATTGATCAATAAGGGCCTTGGATGGTAAGGGAGAAAAAAAGGCTATGTGATGGTTCATAGGAACGTTCGAATCGGAGAGATAGTAATAAGGGAAAGAATATCATTAAAAATATGTTGAGGGTAATAGATGGTGTGTGGAAGATGTGTTATGAGTGAAATTACAAGAAATTACACAAGTGGGTCCTCCCCAAAGCAGGTTCCAATCTATAATGCCCTTATGTAACCACACTTAAAAGTGTCTGTAGGCAGTAGAAGGGTTAAGTGTAATCCACACTACTTCCACAAAACACACACACATGGAAGTATCACCGGGATCAGGTCAAAATTCTATGCTACACAAGACACGAGTTATAATTATATGAACAATGAGGTGAGACAGGGTATAGAAGGGATTGTAGAGATTGGGACATGAGGAAACTAACCCAGGGCAAAGTGAATCTTGCATGTAAAGCATGATTAATGTGTTATTAGCTCATCGTTCCAAGATCAAGACCAAGTCCATTCCTCTGATCAATGACATTGCATTGTGTCATCCCATGATGAATGGCTATGAGAGTACCATCAAAACAATGAGAGTACCATAACAACAAGGTATACAATCACTTAGAATTTTTTTCAAGGAAGGAGTGATTTTTGCTTCGTGGCACTTTCTTTGTTGTTGTTTTTTCTTATTGCTGAATCCAGAGAAGTCGCCAACCTTTAGGCATGGGTGCATGTCTTTCCAGTGTGATCCCCTAGAACAACATTGGATTTTTGAGTGCCTTATGATTACTCTTACTCCCATTTTTTGTTAGATCTACAAGGATCTTAGTACAACCATGTTGTGTGATAACTCTCACAGATGTCACCAAAAAGAATTTGCAAATCCCCTTGATGTCACACCCTAGTCATTCCCTCTTGGTCTCTCCTTGTTCATTCTAGGTACAATGAACACAAAATTAATTTTTAGTTTTAAGAATGTCAAGAATATCACTGTACCCTCGAACAGAACCTCTTATTTGTAGAATGGATGAGTGGGTGTAATGGGCTCACTGTCCAAATAATTAATCACTTGAGACTCGATAACATAGGACACACCTCAACCAACGAGCCACATGAGTATCTTATTCGTAGATGAGAAAATATAAAAAGATAAAAAGACAAAAAGACAAAAAGATAAAACAAAAAATTGAAAAATGAAAAACTGGAAAACAAAAAGTTGTAAAATTAAAGAAAATGAAAAATAAAACATTTATTAATCCTGCTTGTTCTTAGAATGGGGAATATCCCTAGAACGAAATGGTTGAGCATAGCGAGAATTAACAAATGAAAGATGAGGATCCTTGCATGTTGGAAATATTGAAATTCGGTCACACTTACCCCATTGGGGTTCACACACTTGATTATAGTAAGCATAGTGGGGCACTTTATAAGATGTGGTTCCTTGGTAAAGAGTTGACTCACTATGATACTTGAGACTGTAAGATGGTATGTAAGGATCAGGATGTCGCTCTCCATGGCTGTATTCATTGGGTCGTATGGTTGTTGGAGTGTTAATTGGTGGCCCGGATGAAGTGACACGAGGCGTTGGGTTCGAAGAGAAGGATGTGCCACAGTGTAGGACTTGTGCTGAGTTGGAGAATGCAATGGCTTTGGAACTATGTTGTCCCTTCCTACAGTCATGTCTAAAGAAGGGAGGTCTCTGACATTGAGAAGGTCTCTCACTACTGTTGGTGATAATAGCACAAGTAGCGTTCGTGGTTTGTTGTTGTGGTGCAAACACTTCTGGAATAGTTGGTGGTGATGTAGAAGGAGGGAAAGGATGAGAATGTTGAAAGTTAGAAGAAGTGTAAGGTCCACAAGACAGTGGTTGTATTGCGGACATGGGCTAATAGTATTGAGGAGAATGATAATTCGGCGAGATAGAGTATGTTGACCCAATTGGGGAAACAAGATGTTGAACTAGATAAGCATTTGGATTTGGATGATATGAAGGGTGTCTCTAGTTTAGGGATGGCTTCCCCCACGACTGGGATTGTTGCCACTGTGATCGAACACAGTATCTCTATACGAACTTTGGGTGTAACGTAAATGTAACAAGATTGGACATTGGCCCTTGGGGTGATCATACAGGAAAATGTTGCATTCATACGTATGATTGGCAGTCGAGCTCTTATTTTCCATATCCCTTCTTTCCGATTGTTTAATGATATTTTTTCCTGCTTCTCTTGTTGTCAAAACTCTATCTCCAATAATATTGATATATTCTCCACACTTTTTATGCATCCATTTTAGCATCTTATTAATCTTTGCCTCGATTTCCTCTAATGATTTGTGTACTAGCAAAGATGGTTCTTCCTCCTTAAGATAGGTTGATTTCTCCTTTTTGTGATTATGGACCTCTGTTAACTTGAGATTTTTGTCCCATTGATGTTTTTCAACACTCTCCCATCTAGCCATTTCTCCTTCTTCTTTTGCTACTTGCTTAATAAGCTCTTGAAATTGATGGGTTCGTAGTACGTATAGTTGACCTTGGGCATACATTCCTAGGGTCTCTCTTGTTTCATCATGAAGCCCATCAATGATATGGTACATTAGCCTTTCCTCGGAGAACTCATGGCCTAGATAGTTGTTTAACAGTGCATAATATCTTTCTAAGGCCATGTCTAAGGGTTCATGTTATGCTTGTTTCCACTCTTGGATTTGTTTCCTCAAGGCTAACACTCTTGTGTAGGTTTGATATCTTCTGTTAAAGAGTTCTACCATTGTTGGCCAACGTCCTATTGAATTTGGTTTTAACGATCTATACCATACTTTTGGTTGGCTAACGATTGTCATATGAAAGAGCTTCAGTTTTTGCCAACCATTATCAATGTTGTTCCATGCACAAGCATCATAGAAGGCTTGTAAATGTTGTTGTGGATCTAAGTCATAACCTCCTGAGAAATTGAAAAAGTTGTTTAAATCAAGCCTGGGTAGGTGACTCTCTTTACGATGCCTATGGGAGATTTGAACAACCTCTTGTATTTGCGTTAGGCTTGTAGTGGCCAGTAGGGATTCATCGTCATCGAGTAAGTTATGCTTTCATGCATTGGGATAATGTTGTGTTCGTTTATGTTTATAGGAAAGCCCCACCTCAGATTGCATACTCCAATCTTCATTGTCATATAATTCGTTGGTTCTCTAATGAATTTCCTCACTAGATGTGGCATTATTGTAGTCTTGTAGGAGAGGCATGATTGTGAAATTGTGTGTGAATTTGTATGTGCCTTTTTGTAATTATTTCTTCCTAAAAGATATATCGTTAATTCCTGTACAATGACTTTGTATGATATAACTAATCTAGATAACTAGCACCATCCCCGGCAACAACGCCAATGATGAGTGGTGAGGTACCCCTACAGTCAACCATACGAATATGAGTGTTTCATGCACGATTTGGTCAAACTTCATAGACGAACTAGTTATGGCATCTAGACAGTTATTCTTAGGTTGCAGTTCGTTGTCTTCCCATCTGAACTAGTGTTAACTTTGTCACGTATGATTTAGTCTAGAGTGAGGTGTATGACATGTTCCTATACTAATGCTACTCCTAGAGATAATGGGAAATAATATGAACTAAGCTAGGAGAGGGAGAGTGAGAGAGAGAATCTAAACTAGCCTAAGTGCAATGAGCATCCGTTCCTTAATCATCCGTACACATCTTGGACCTCATGCATGACTACCACTGGGATTACCAAGCGCATAGCCTAAGTACGCTACTAGGTTACCAAGTAGTCACACTTAAATGCTCATGATCAAGTCATACTCATTCTGCGTTTAATAGGAGTTTAGGGTAAGAAGATGTTAACTACGAAAGAAATAAATAACAATCAAATAAATAAATAATTAAGCTAAGTGGATGCTGCAGGTCCAAAACATATCCCTTGTTACTTTTTGTCATTAAACTAGGATTTGGAGTTCATTTTTAATTATAATTTAATATTGCATAAATTAGCTTGTTAAAGAAGTACCTTAGGATGTTGTCAAACCCAAAATTTGACCTTACCAATGTGTCTAGAATGTTTGAAAATGTAGATTTTGGCCCTTGGTTCACTAGAAAGATATCACACTTTCTAGTTGCTAAAATACCATAAAAGTTTTGACATTTGAACTAGGCAACCATGAAAAGTTATGCTTGGATGAGATTTTAGTATTTTAGTATGTGATTTAGTAGAGCACTTAATAAGAAACCTATAGATTCAAACAAAATATGATTTGGAATCCTTGTATGCATGATATGAGTGTTTATATACAAAGAAAAAAAATTAGAAAAAAAGCTTACAAAAAATAATTTTTGAAAAATTTAAAAATTAAAATTAAAATCAAAATTTAAAAAGTCAATGCCGTCATTGGGAAAAAGCACTTGAATTTTGTTTTAAGATTAACGACCATGAAAAAGCACGTTACGTGCATAATGAATAAAGCATATATTTAAAATATATGCATAGCATGCATATGGCTACGGCTTTTCTCACAACCTCCATTTTCTTGCGTACCGCCTTTGGTTTTACCTCTGCCGTTGTTTTCCGTTGCTTTTTTTTTTCAACATTTGTTTTGCAACCACCGTTTTGTAAACCAATGTACAACCGCGTTCTCCTGTAAAGATATTTTTTTTTTTCTTTCTTCTCCATTTTGAATTTAATTGGAGCCTGGTTTCTTTCGTTTTTTCCGTATACATTCCATTGTGATTTTAAGAAGGGTCTTGGGTGCGACAAGCAAACCAAGGTAGTGAAAAATCAATTAAGAGCATTAGGTGGTAAAGGAAGCTAGAAAAAAATTTTGGAAGCCCTGCAAGGAAGTTTATTTTATTTTCTTTTCACATATTTGCCCCATATTGTTATGAATTTTAGATCTCTCTTCTTTGCCTCCTTCTTCTATGATTTTGATTATTATGCCAAGATTCTGCTAAATTTTTGTCATTTTGGGTTTATTTTTTGTATTATAATTGCATTTGGCCCCCTTTTTGTATTTTTGGGTGAATTTCTGAATTTGTAGAAATCTTGCCCAACTTGCTCTTTGGATATTTTATGAATCTTTGGGTACTGTCTATAATGTAAGCATGATTTTGCGAAGAATTTGTGGAATTTTGGCTATCATGGATTTGACTATTTTGAAAATCAATTAGATTTTGGAATAAAATAATAATATTTTTGAGGTAAGAATTTTGTGAAATTCGAGCTTTTGTGGATTTTGGCTATTTTGAAAATATTTTGGAATTTTTGGACTAAAATAATAATATTTACATGACCATTTGTGCTTAGTTCGTAGTGGGAGTTGCAAATCTTTCACATGCCTTCCATATGCATGGAGTAGTGGTGTGTTCTTTAGTGGGACCCATCCCACAGGAACAAGGGTTGTTAGATGGATTTCCTACCCTAGATTTTGATTCATAAGTTCATGTGAGGCTATGGAGTTAGCCAAGACCATCGCATTGTTGAGTTTAATGGAGTTGTAGTGAGGCATAGTCAAGACCTATCCTTCTTATGATACATGTGTCTTGACTATTGAGGATGTTTGTAGAGAGGCTATTGCCAAGACCCAACCATGAGTGACTTGTTTGGGGTCATAATCAGTGAGTTCCTTTGGCAATGAGGTTATTCAGAGATGCCTAGGTAAAATATACATTCTTTTGGAATCTTTTTGGATTTTTTTGGATTTCCTTTAGATTTTAGAGATATTTTGTGGCCCTTTGGACTTTGAAATAAATTTTGGAAAAAACATTTTTGAATATTTTATTGAAAATCTTTATTAGCCCAGAACCTTAAGACTTTTGGCCTAGAACCTTTATGCTCTATGAAAAGGGAAATATAATAACCTTTGTTATTTGAGGGGTTTTGACTAATTAATCTATTCTGTATAACATAGACCTTCCAAACTTCAAAAATATTTTATGTATATTTTGTATTTTTGAAAAATGAAAACTTTGTACACCTTTTAGGATATTTGAGCCATGTACCTATTTTTGAGAACAAATAATAAAATATGATAGATATGAATTTGCCATCTATGCCATTAGGACCATGAGATTGCAAAGAACATTTTTTGTTTTGACATGCACTATTTATTCAAAAAAATTTAATATTATTTATTATATATTAATATTTTATTATTTAATTTAGTAAACTTCAAACATGAATAACTTTATTTCTAAATGTCCTAGTAAGGCAAAGAAAGTGGTGTTAGGATCATTATTTTATGTAGTATTTTGTGATGCACCTAGTGAAATCTTTCAACATCTACCTTTTTGTGGTTGCACAAAATTTCAATTTTCATTAAATAAATATTATTTAATTATATATGAGAGGTTTATAAAATTTTGCTATGCTATAATGCCTTACTATATTTATGCTCTTAGTTACTAAATTTTATATATTTTATTACTACATTTTGAATTAGTAAATCAAGGTTAAATATTTTATTACTACATTTTGAATTAGTAAATCAAGGTTTCATAACATCTCCATTAGTTATTTATAGGATATTTTATAGATAATTAATGAAGGTGTTACAAGTATGTATGGCTTTGAGTGGGAAGTTCCTTGCCAACCTTCGNGGTGTTACAAGTATGTATGGCTTTGAGTGGGAAGTTCCTTGCCAACCTTCGTCAACTCGTTGTCCTAGAGATCAAGAAAAGATTTAAAGAAAATGAGAGGGATAGAAAGGCACTTCCCTTTCCTTGCATTATAACAAAACTTTGGAAAAGAGGGGGGATAACATGTTATTCCAATGATATAATCTATATAAAAGATATGACCCTCATCAAAATCCAAGAAGAATTATTTTCCAGTGTATGCCCGCAATGTGGTGATTGTAATTGTACGACATCCTTTATTCGAGTATGATGTACTTGGACATGCACATGACTAGAAGTAAAGATCGAGATTACTTCATCATTGCAGCATTTACTTAGTTTAATTATTTAATTAATTTTTATTTATTGATTTCTTAATTAATATCTCTCACCCTTAAACTCCTAGTAACGCGGAATGAGTACGACTTGATTACGAGCATTTAAGTGTGACTACTTGGTAACCCAGTAGCGTACCTAGCATCTGCGCTTGGTAATCCCAGTGGTAGTCGTGCACGAAGTCCAAGATGTGTACGAATAATCAAGGAACGGATGCTCATCACACTTAGGCTAGATTAGATTATCTTACCCTCTCTCTCCTAGATTAGTTAATATTACTTTCCATCGCCTTCAGGAGTAGCATTAGATTAGAAACCCATCATACACCTCACTTTAGACTAAACCATATGTGACAAAGATAATACTAGTCCAAGTGGGAAGATAGCTAATGAGTGGCGAGGTACCCCTACACTCCACCATACGAATACGAGCATGCACGCGCGATCCAGTCGAACTCCGCAGACTAAATGCCTTAACGCCACAAGAAACACTTGGGGTTAATCGTTCGTTGTCTTCCCAGGCTTGCTTGTATGTGTCACGGTGTATGCTTAAGCAAGTCTGAGGTATGTGATTTTTTTGGTATTTT
>MNCI01001727.1:339173-351875 GCA_015680685.1 Gnetum montanum | reverse complement strand
AGGAAACTAAGAGCTCAACTGCCAATCATACGTATGAATGCAACATATGCCTGTACGATCACCCCAAGGGCTAATGCCCAATATTGTTACATTTACATGAGCATTGGGGAAGCATGTTACATCTAGAGTTTGTACAGAGATACTGTGTTCGATCACAGTGGCAACAATCCCAGTCATGGGGGAGACCACCACTAAACTGAAGACACCCTTCATATCATCCGAACCCAAATGCTTATCTTGTTCAACATCCTATTTCTCCAATTGGGCCAATGTACTCTATCTCACCACAGTACCATTCTCCTCAATACTATTAACCCATGCCTCCAACACAACCACCACCTTGTGCACCTTATACTCCTCCTAACTTTCAACATCCTCATCCTTTCCCTCCTTCCGTATCACCACTAACTATTCCTAAGGTGCCTGCACCACAACAACAACCCACGAACATTACTTGTGCTACTACTGCCAACAGCAGTGGGAGGCCTCCTCAACATTTGAAGCACCCCTTCTTTAAACATAACCGTAAGAAGGGACAACATAATTTCGAGGCCACTACATCTTCCAACTCAACACAAGTCCCACACTACGGTGCACCCTTACCTTCGAATCCAACGCCTCATGTTACTTCATTAGGGCCACCAATCAACACTCCAACAACCATACGACCCAATGAACGCAACCATGGGAGGCCACGTTCTGATCCTTGCATACCATCTAACGGTCTCAAATATCATAGTGGGCCAACTCGTTATTTGGGAACTACATTGTATAAATTTCCCCACTATGCTCACTATAATCTAGTGTGTGAACCCCAATGGGGTAAGTATGGCCAAGCCCCAACACTTCCAACATGCAAGGATCCTCATCTTCCATTTATTAATCCTTGCCAACCTCAACCGATTAGTTATGGGAGATATCCCCCATTTCAATGACAAGCAGGATTAATAACCATTTTTATTTTCTTTTATTTTACAAATTTTTGTTTTTCAGTTTTTCATTTTTCAATTTCTTGTTTTGTCACTTTTTTGTTGTTTCTTTTTACGCTTTTGTAAGTAATCTCGTCCATGAATAAAACACTCATGTGGATCGTTGGTTGAGGTGTGTTCTATGTTATTAAGTCTTGAGTGATCAATTATTTGGACAGTGAGCCCATTACACCCACTCATCCACTCTACAAATAAGAGGTTCTGTTCAAGGGTACTGTGATATTCTTGACATTCTTAAAAACTTAAAATTAATTTTGTGTTCATTGTACCTGGAATGAAGAAGGATGGACCAAGAGGGAATGATTAGGGTGTGACATCAAGGGGACTTTTGGATTCTCTTTGGTGACATCTATGAGAGTTATCATGCAACATGGTTGTACTAAGATCCTTGTAGATATAATGAAAAATGGGAGTAAGAGTAATCAAAAGGGCACTCAAAATCCAATGCTGTTCTAGGGGGTCTCACTGGAAAGACATGCATCCATGCTTGAAGGTCGGTGGTTTCTCTAGATTCAGTAAAGAGAAAAACAAAAAAAGAAAAAGAGAAAAGAAAAGAAAATGAAAAGAAAAGTGCCACAACACAAAAATCACTCCTCCCTTGAACAAAATGCCAAGTGATCGTACACCTCGTTGTTATGGTACTCTCATATTTGTTCATCATGGGATGAAACAATGTGATGTCACTTGTTAGAGGAATGGACTTGGTCCTAATCTTGGAATGATGGGTTAATGACACCTTAATCATGCTTTATACACAGGATTCACTCTGCCCTGGGTCAGTTACCTCATGTCCCAATCTCTACGATCCCTTCTATACTTCGTCTCATCTCACTGTTCATGTAATTTTAGCTCGTGTTGTGTGTAACATAGAATTATTACCTCATTCCAGTGATATTTACATGTGTGTGTTTTGTGGAATTAGTGTGGATTACATTTCACCCTTCTAGTGCCCACGAACACTTTAAGTGTGGTTACACAAGGGAATTATAGGTTAGAACCTACTTTGGGGAGGATCCACTTGTGTAATCTTTTGTAATTCTCACTTGTGACATAGCTCACACACACCATTTCGTACCCTCAGCATAATTTTTCATAATGTTCTTTCCCTACTATTATCCCTCTGAATTTCCATGTTCCTATGAACCATTACATAACCTTTTTCTTACCACCCAAGGTTTTATTGATAAAATACACACCATTATCATTAATTGTGCATTCAAATTAATGGAATTACCTGAGAACTCCTTCATAATAGTCCAATGTCCTCTGCTTACAACGTTGATTTCAAGAAAATCCTTTAAAAATTTGGTATTTTTGTTGTGCCTCATGTCACTAGGGTCATGATATCACGTATGTGATATCGAGGCTAATGCGATATCGCGTATGCTATGTAGGTAACCCCCCNCAACACTTAGCATCATTTTTGCCATTCACACAGGGGAGTTTTCGAATTTTTTCTCTAGGACTTGCAATTGAGCGACCCTTGCTTTTCTAACTATATCTCGCTCGCTGGTACTCTGATTTTAATTCTGTTTGAACCTACTTGAACTCGGAGTGTTCAACTTAATCGTGGGGGAGGCAAATCTGCCGAAAAGCACCTAACATTTTTTAAATTTATCATCGCCCAAAGGACATCATTTAGGGTAATTAACTATAACACTTAGAATAATTATGCCTAAAATCATTTAATCCCTAGGTATATCGGGAAACTAAAATGGAAAACCACCTAAGTTACATGACTCATTATTACAATTTTTTGGGCAATATCACACGTAATAACATAAGATCATTAATTAAGGCAAGCAGTAAGGTATAACTTAACTTTAAAAACAACTTTACTAACGCTTGACCTCGTGTGATTACAGATGGCTCTGAAACGTGGACAACAAGAAGGTCCATCTCAAGGTGGAAGCAAACAACCTCGAAGAGGTGGAAGACAAGACCCTACTGGACAACATGCAGAATAGGAGGAACAATCATTCAGCATTCATCAAGAAGATCCTCCTACCATATGGTTTGGGCAAGCAGAAGCTGTAGTGCCTGAATAGGGACAATAGCTCACATTGCCCCAAGATTGTGTTCAGGCCATCCATGAGAAGTCCACATTCGCTGTGGTGATTGTGGAATTGAACTTTGAATCATTTGTAGAGTTTTCTCTTGAGGCCGTTAGGGATCACGTCAAAGGGTCTCCCTTATGGCCTATCCTCTCTGAAAGTGGTGCCTGGTACCGAGGAATGACGTACCAATTTTGGCACAATAGGAAGCAAGGCACCACTGTCAATATTTGTGATGTGACAGTTTACTTCTCCACGTAGGCCATTTCAGAGGTGTTAAACCTTCCGAATACAGGGCCCAGAGTTGCTCAGTTATCCACTTGTTCAGATCCCAATGTGCGAAAGGATTGGTTGGAGAAGGCTTATGGTAGAGATAAAACATTTGGTGAGTTGACGACGGAAGAGAGGATTTACTTTAAAATTGGAACATATCACCTCTTTCCCACAAAGGGCCTAAAAATAATATCAACGTACGTGGCTAGAGGATGTGTAGTGTTGATGGGAAAGGTTAACATTAACTTGTCCCATCTATATTTAACAAAGATCCTGAGGCAATTCGAGGAACGGAAGATAGGGAAAATGATGCTACCTTTCCCTTGTCTTATCAGAAAGCTTTGCTGACATGCTGGTATTCAAGGGTACACCAATGATGTCCTCCACAAAGCCCAAACTGCTTCATATGTTGAATTGCTAAAGGCACCAGCTCCAAGGAAAAGCACTGGCGAAGAACTGGGACCAGAAGAAGAAGAAGAACAAATGGTTGGACCAACTGCAACTCAACTTGTAGGACTCAACCAACCTCCAAGCATGGATCCTAGCCAACAACAAGAAGTAGGGCCCAACACAGGCCAAGATTAGTAGCCCTCGCAAGACTATAGACCGTCAATGAGCCATCTTAGGACCATCACTGAGACGGTCAGTTGGAAAAGCTATGATGAAGCAAACCTCTTCCGCATCATCGATGATGCCATTTAGCCTACTATTTTATTGGATCGCACAAGGGGAAAAGTATCTATTCACACAAGAGGAGGGGAAAGTAGATGGTCACAACAGATCTTAGGAAATGCGGCATCTTTCCAAGTGCAATTGGAAACTAGTGAAGGGGCCACCGTGGTGGTCATGCAACACCAGAATGCCGCGGGAGCTGCAGAAGTGGTCACAGACCACATCAAAGAATCCTTCAACGTACCTGTTGTGCCACCGATAGATTTCATAGGAGCATGGGATGATCAAAATTTAGCCGAAACCTTAATGACTCCTATGGAACATGAGGATGCACTCGATCGATTACTCCAAATAGAGCAAGTAATGAAATCCCTGTTTGACATCCCTCAAGATGTTATAGCAATTCAGTCAGACCTCATTTTCACAAAAGGGAAGTTGGTATTAACCGAAGTGAGGGCTGAGCATGCTGAAGCTGAAGTGCAAAAATTACAAGAACAGCTTGTGGCCTCACAAGCAGCACAGCGGAATCCTTTGCAATTTGTTCTTGTAGACTAGCTTGATAATTTTAGAACTAGGTAGCTAACCAAGCTAATAGCGGAGAATAAAAGGGTGGTTGATGAAAAAGAGAAGGATTTTTGGGATTCCTCCACAGAAAAGGTGCAAACTCATGTGCATCTTAAGGCACTCAAGGCCTTACAAGAAGAAAATAAGCAACTAGTTGCAGACAACCTTCGGTTGATCACTGTAGAAAAGCAAAAGAACATTCTCAATGAACACTTCCATCAATTACAAGAATAATTCATCTGGGTCAACCGAGACGTAAGTCGTTTAGCCAGAGAAAATCAAACCCTCTCAATGGAGGAGGTATGCGTCATTCATCAATAGTTAGCTATTGAGATAAGTGGGTGGTAGAATGAGCCTAAACAACATGAGAAGTTGAAGGAGCACTTCCGCGACCAAGTGGGGATGTATAAATAGATCCTTGAAAAGGAGATCCATATAGCCAATGTCAAAATCAACACTATCAGTGCTCAACACACTGACTGGCGGGTCATATTGGACACATATGCCTTCACCCACCAAGCGGAAGTTAAGAACCGGGACCTGCAGATTTAGGATCTAACAGAGTACATGGAGTTGGCAAACCTGTAGTATGGAAAACTTGCCATGTTAACAGTAGGATGCCCGAGGACAGAGCTCGAGCAGCAGATAGCAACCACCCACATCAAATACGAAGCAGAATTTGCAGAGCTTAAGAAGCTGTTAGAAGAACTAGAAGTTGCAAATTCTGAACTTGATGTGTGAAAGCCAACTACCAGGGACAGAAAGATGTCGCAACGGACTTGTCTCAATGGTTGGCAGACTTTCATGAGTACAAGGATAAAGCAAGAGCCTATGAGGAATGACGGGTGTTTGCGGCTTGGTATGTCAAAACCAATTAAATGTTTCCGCAACTACCCTGTCCATGGAAAGTGCCGACTCCATCAAATGTTGGAACATTAGCATGGACAGAGCAAGACCCTTAGACCAAATAGGAAAAGCTCCAAGCCATACTTCAACACCATCAAGCCTCAAATCCTAGAGCACAAAACAAAGGGAAAGTGCCAATGGAGGAACCACCGCCACCAGGAACTACATGAGTTCCAAAATTTTTGTAGTTGTAGCACTTTTTTTATGTTGTGTCTTTATTTTGTTCTCTTCCCACACTGCGGCATAATCTAATTTTTCCATCTAAATAATCCCATACTTGTCCACTGTGTAATCACTGTAACTCAAGGATGAGTTTTCATTCAGTCGTGGAGGTATGATGAATCGTCATTTGGGGAAACCGTGATTTCGTAGCCTTCCGCAATGTTTATAAATAAGAGGTGGCTTTCCCAATTTTAGACACCTAGATTTAGACCCTTAGTGAAACTCTGGCAGTTTTACCCCTCCAGAGATAGAATTATTTTCCAGTGTATGCTCACAATGTGGTGATTGTAATTGTATGGCATCCTTTATTCGAGTGTGATGTACTTGGACATGCACATGACTGGAAGTAAAGATCGAGATTACTTCATCATTGTAGCATTCACTTAGTTTAATTATTTAATTAATTGTTATTTACTGCTTTCTTAATTCATATCTCTCACCCTTAAACTCTTAGTAACGCTGAATGAGTATGACTTGATTATGAGCATTCAAGTGTGAAAACTTGGTAACCCAGTAGCCTACCTAGGATCTGCGCTTGGTAATCCCAGTGGTAGTCGTGCACGAAGTCCAAGATGTGTACAGATAATCAAGGAACGAATGCTCATTGCACTTAGGCTAGATTAGATTATCTTACCCTCTCTCTCCTAGATTAATTAATATTACTTTCCATCGCCTTCAGAAGTAGCATTAGATTAGAAACCCATCATACACCTCACTCTAGACTAAACCATAAGTGACAAAGATAATACTAGTCTAGGTGGGAAGACAGCGAACTGCAACTTAAGGCTAACTATCTAGATGCCACAACTAGTACGTCTGCAGAGTTCAACTAGATCGTGCGTGAAACGCTCGTATTCGTATGGTTGAGTGTAGGGGTATCTCGCCACTCATCACTAGTGCTTTATGAAATTCTATCGAATCACATGCACATGTTTGTGATTCATATGGTTGGTAGTAGGGGAGAATCACTGCTCATCACAAGTCATATCAAAGAGAAGATCACATAATCCTCAAAATTTGAGATTTCAGCCTCATGTTTTTGTAAAGGTTTAAAGAAGTTTCAACCTCACATTTAAAGAAAAAATTCAAGAAGCTTTAACATTACATTTTTAAGAGGACTCAAAGAAACATCAAGCATCATCTTTAAATTCTAAAGTGGGGCATAGAAAATTCATCATTAAGAAGCATCAAATTCAAGATCAAGCATAATTTTAGCATTGAAGATCATTAAGAAGAAAACAAGATTAGAAGAAGAAAAAGACTCAAATTAAGAAGAGTTTAAGCATGAATTTTGGCAAAAAAATCAAAAATTTAGATATTAAAAGAGGGTTATCAAGATATGACTTAATGCAAAATTTTATCATTATTGTTTCTACGAGATGTTTCGTGTTTATATGGTTAGAAATTATAGTTTTTGTTAAAGAAAATTTAGAAAAAGTAAATTAAGAAAAAAAATCTCTAAAATAAAGGAATAAAATCCTAAAGAAAAGGTCAAGACTTTCTTCCCAATTATAAATAAATATTATAGGCTTCTAGTTAACACACAAGTTACAATAATGAAGAGTGAGTGATTATGAGTTTTGTCAAATCATTTTTTCTTCTCTCTTACTTCATTCTCTATTCATATGAAGCCCTTCATTATTAACTAATGAAATTCTCAAGACTCCTCCATTCTTATGCATTCTCAAATTCATTTCAATGCTAATATGTAACATCCCCATTAATTATCTATAATATAACCTATAAATAAGTAATAGAGATGCTATGAGACCCCAAGGATCTAGATTTAACCTTGATTTACTAACAAAAATAAAGATGGAAAAATAGTTAAAATTTATCAATTAGAAGCATAAGTATAGTAAAGTAGTATAGTGTGACAAAATTCTATAATATTGTCACATATAATTAAATAAAATTTGTTAATGAAAATTGGAGTTTTGTGTAGCAACAAAAAACATAAATGTCTAAAAATTCCACTAGGTGCATCATAAAATAGTACAAAATGAGTACATGACTCAAGTAGCCCAAAGTGTACATGGTTTTTATTTTATAAAAATACAAAATATACATAAATTATATTTTTTTCAAGTTGAGAGGATCCATCTTATGTTGAATTGGTCCATCTTTCATCCTATGTCCTTCTTCCAATGCTTACGTATCTATTCTTAGCTCTCTACATCGAAATGCAGGAGGAGCTAGAACTCCTCAAATAAGAAAGGTTATTATATTTCCCTTTTCATGGAGCGTAAAGGTTCAAGACAAAAAAAATCTCAAGTTTTGGGCTAACAAATGTTTCCAAGAAAATATTCAAAAATGTTTTCAAGTCCATAAATTTCAAATTTTTTTCAAAATGTGTTTCAAAGTTCAAATGGGCAACAAAATATATCTAAAATCCAAAGGAAATCCAAAAATCCAAAGAAATGAAAAAATTTCAAACGAATGTATATTTTAATCATGCTTTTCTAAAGGCTAGGTCTTGGTCATCCTCACGGTTAACAGGAATCATCAAGTCTTGAAATAACCTCACTACTATCATCAAATTATCCTTTAAATTATTTAAATGTCCAAAGATAGTAAAAATCCAAAGAATATATATTTTAATTAGGCATCTCTAAAGGCTAAGTCTTGGTTATCCTCACTACTAAAGGGACTCACATACAGCTCTTGGAATAACCTCACTACTATCATTGGATTAGCCTCCTGACCCCCAAACAAGTCACTCATGGCCAAGTCTTGGCAATAGCCTCACTATTGACATCCTCAATAGCCAAGGCACATGTATCATTGAAAGGATAGGTTTTTACTATGCCTCACCACAATTCCACTAGGCTCAACTACTTAGTGCCATGGTCTTAGCTAAATCCATAGCCTGACATGAACTTATGAATCAAAATCTAGGGTAGGAAATCCATCCAGTAACCTTTGTTCCTGTGACATGGGTCTTACTAAGGAACACTCCACTATTGCATGCATACAGGAGCATCTAAAAGATTTGCGACTCCCACTACCAACTAAGCACAAATGGTCACATGATTTAATTTGTTCTAAAGAATCAAAGAAGTGCCAAAAATCCACATAATTTTAAAATTCTTTCCAAAAGCTAGATCATGTTAAGAGGTGATCAAAATAATCATAAGATTTATGAGAAGCAAGCTCCAAAAAAATTCCACAATTTCAAAGACACATAAAAGATGGAAAGTGGTTTAGACACAACAAAAACTCAACAACATCTCAGCATAGAATTTGACATTGTAGAAGAAAATGAAAAAGTAGAAAGAGGAAATAAGAAGGGATAACAACATAAAACAAACTAAGATAGCTACATAAGAAGGAAAATAAAATAATCTCTTATGAGATCTACAACAAGATAGGGCAATCATGTGAAAAAAAAAACTAAAATAATCTTTCTTACAAGATCTATAGTAACATAGGACAACCACATAAAAAGGGAAATAGATTAATCTTTTTTATAGGATCTAGAACAAAATAGGACAACTACATAAAAAGAAAAATAAGTTAATCTTTCTTACAGGATGTTTAGTAAAATAGGACAACCACATAAAAGGGAAATAGATTAATTTTTCTTAGAGGATCTATAGTAAAATAGGACAACTACATAAAAGGAAAATAAATCAATCTTTCTTATAGGATCTATAGTAAAACTGGATAACCACATAAAAAAGAAAATAGATTAGTCTTTCTTACACGTGCTAAAAGGTTTTCCAAAATCTTAAGGTCTTCCCTAGTTGCCTAGAATCAATTTGTATTTTATACTTGATACTTTCTATGAACCCAAAAGAAGCATGCAATGTGAGACTTGGACTTGGTTCATGGAAGGGATGAGCTTAGAATGGAGTGAGCTTGATTGAAGTTGAGTGAGATGTGAGAGGATGGGGCCCAAATGGTCTTATATAGGCATCACGATGGGACATGGTTTCTAAAACAAGGGGGAGAAAAAAAGCATCGAAAACCAATGGCCAAAGAAAATAAGCAACGAAAACCATGGGTAATGAAACAAGCGCCCAAAACCACAAGCAGCAAAAACAAGCAACCAAAACCATGAGCAGTAAAAATAAGGGCCCAAAACGATGGGCATTGAAAACAAGCAACCAAACCCTTATGATACTTAGCAAGTTAGAAAAATGTAATATTATAATTTTAATTTTTGTTGATTGATTATTATTATTTTAAAACACTTTGATCACCTTGTTAAAATCAAATTTTGGAGTAGGACAATATTCTAATTGCAAATAAGGAATAGGCTCATGGTAAGGTGAGGATCCATATTGCTCCATGAGAAGAGTATTACATAAAAATATATATACACATTTAGATGTGCATAATAAAACATAAATGCATAAAAATTAAATATGCATAACTAAATTCTCATAAGGATAAGATATGCATAGCCAAATACTTGTAAAGTCATAATGATTATTAGAAAATAAACTTTTTGACGTAATTGAATTTCTACATTTAATTATAAAATATAAAGTAGATTTATGACTAGGCTTCAATACTGGTAGAACAAAGGATACAAAACTTTAATAAAGCACCTTATTAAGCAAATTGCTTTAACTTATGTAAGAAATTATCAACAACAACAAAAACAATACTAACAGTAATAAAAATTAAACTATTGAAATGCATCAAACAAAATTTAAAAAATTTTAATAATCAAAATTTATGATAATTTCTAGGATGTGCCATAATAGCTCTTAAAAACCTCTTATAATTATTTGACAATTACACTCCTCAATTATTCACAATATCCTTTATCTCATAGCTTTCACATTCCTCTCATCATCTCAATGATCTCCAAGAATAAGGAGAAGATTCTTTTAATTTGATGTTATATTATGAATGCTTTAATCATGATTTTGATTCATTTTCATTGTTTATTGATAGATTTTTTTTCTTTCATAGTCATATCTCAATATGAGATCAATATTTCATCAATCTTGGTTTAGATATATAAGCTATTACTATTGTATGATAAAGATCATTTGTATTTGAATGTTGAAGATCAAGTTTCTCCATTATTTTATTTATTATGTTTGATGTTTCTGATATATCAATCAGTTTTATTAAATATGTAATCCTTAGTCTTTAATCTATAAATTCATTCCAAATTTGAAGCAAAACATATTAGATGGAGGTGGATGGTAGGTGTTGAAACCCAAAATAATTTAACTATAAGTATACCCAATACATATAGCTAACATGATATATTAAAAGAATGTCATGAATATAACAATGCCTTAAGTGTGATTCAAATTGGCAACCTCTTCCTTAATAAGATAAAAAAGCTCACTACTTAAGTTATTTATTATTAATTGTAATAATGAGAAGTTAGCCTAGTAGTATGACTCTTGGCCTAGCAACCATAGGCCACAAGTGCAATTCTACTAGGTAACATTGAGTTATAAACTTCTATAAATCTTAGGGTATACTTATGTTTCAATTATTTTAGGTTCCAATACTCCCATTTTATCATCGATTGTATGTTAATGATGTTATGATAATAAGCTTGGAGGTGATGTAATAACAATGAGGTGTTAGCCTAGTAGTAAGATTCTTGATTTAAAAGCTCCAAATCATGAGTTCAATTTTAGTGGGCAGCATTGAGTTATAAAGTTCTAATCAAACCATATATCTTAGGGTATACTTATATTACAATTGTTTTGGAGTTCTAAGAACCCTATTTTCCCCTATAAACTATTTAAAAAAAGTTTCAATCACTCACTCATAATAATGCTTTAATCATAGGTTGGGGGGGATGGGGGTGTTGGATCCCCAAAAAATAAATAATAAGACTAAAAAAAATTCATAGTACATCAAATGCCCTTATTAAAAAATGCCCTTATGAGTTTTCACTTCTTACTAAAGGGTCTCTTATAAAGAGAAGCAAACAAATTTATCTAAAGAAAAAGAATTAACCATCTTCAATTTTTAACAAACCTATGTGACTTTTAGTGAAAGCACTTTTACCTTCAAAAACATCCAAACATTGTTTTGTATAACGAGCTTTAGCAAAGGCTTTTTGAGTTTCAAAATCAAAGGGATTTTGGTTTAAAAGAATTGCATTTTCTTGACAAATTTTGTAAGGAATTCTTCAACTTAATTCTTATGCTTAGCAAATTGTTTTCCAAATGATCTAGCATATTTTTTGACTCTACAAGTAGTTCATTGCCACGAGTTAATCAAACCAATATCACAAATAGTTTTTTTTTTACATTCCATAAAGACTTAAAAATATTTTTTCCGCTAGGTCCTATAAACATATTAGCATTCATATAGAAAAGCTCATGCTTTCGAAAGGAGGAAGAATTAATTCCAGAGAGAAAAATGATAATCGGAAAATGGTTTGACAAAGTAGCATCTATATGCATTTCTAATTTCTTTGTAGGTTTTTAAAGGAAACATTAGAAATGAAAAATCTATCAAGTTGACAATAAATCCTATAATTTCCTTGTTCATAATTACACCAAGTATAATGCTTTTTATTTGAATGATGTAGGAATAAAAAATTAACATCAAAAAGTAAATATTTTTTTTAAAATTGCACCAATCTTCTTTTTCTTGAGAGGACATATTAGGAGGAAGATCACCAAGTTTATCTAAATGACTTTTAACAACATTGAAATCACCTATAATAATTCATGGAACTTTACATAAAGATAGAAGATATTTCCAAACCTTTGATCAATCTTTCAAATTATTAGGAGTGTAAATATTATAGAGTTTAAAGTCTCTATTTTCACAATGACAAGTAATCCAAATAACACTTTCAAAGTTGTCAAAGCTATAATTTAAAACTTTTAGTCTAGTTTTTATTAACAAGAATAGCAACACCTCCTTTATTAACTTCATGAATGATGAGTGGCGAGGTACCCCTACACTCAACCATATGAATACGAGTGTGCACGCGCGATCCGGTCGAACTCCGCAGACTAAATGCCTTAACACCACAAGAAACACTTGGGGTTAATCGTTCGTTGTCTTCCCAGCTTGCTTGTAAT
>MNCI01001727.1:317153-335846 GCA_015680685.1 Gnetum montanum | reverse complement strand
GAAATTAAGTTGACTCCGGAACCTGAGTCAAGAAGAGCTCGATGTGGTGCATTCCTAGCAATCTACAAATAAATAAAGGGACTTCCAAGATCAGTTAGTTTCCTGGGAAGGTGGCCTACCTTGATCCAGTCAGTTACGGTATGTGTTAACATAACCGTATGTGTTACACTCCCTTGGACTGAAGGGTGCTCCGAAGCGTTAGTAGTTAGAGGCCTAAACATGTACCCGTCCGCTTGTTGTTGCGAGAGTTTGTCTGGGCTTTTTGTTCTGAAAAAGGGTCTCTTTTTTGTACAGTTATCGCCAGAACTAGTACCCAGTTGGATATTTACACTCTGAATATTTACAGCTCTCGCGGCGTGACGTTGCTGCGGTTGGGTAGGCAATTCCCCTTGCATTGTTGGAGCAGGAGGTGTTATGGGAACTACTTGAGGAAGAGGTGCGGGTGGAGTTAGAGGATGGACGGAATGTGGGATGTCTCCCGGAGGAGAAGGAGTCCTTCTGAAGTACTCCCGAGCGTGGTAGTGACGTTGTGGAGTAGTGTGACCCATAGCGTCACCTGGAGAAACTGGCTGCTGCACATAATAACCATAAGGATCAGGCTGCCGGTAAGGGTATTGATGTGTTGGCGGTGGCATCCCCCATGACTGTGGGTATTGCCACTGCTGATGTTGTCCGATGGGCTGTGGAGGCGTTCCACTTGGATAATACGTCAAGGGTTGGTGGAACTGCCTTGGGTTACCTTGTGGATAAGGTAACCTTCGGGGTGTTTGCCGTTGATTAAGTCTTGGATTTAATGCATACACCCCAGACTCCTGCAGATGTGAGATAATTGGACAACATCCCTTAGGATGGTCATAGTAGCAGACCTCACATCCACCATCATTGTCTGAATCAGAATTTTCAGCCTCATCGGAGTTAGAGATTTTTCCCTTACCCTTGTTATGTGCAGGGTTAAAGTTTCTCCGCATGTTTTTGCCTTTATCACTACTTTGCTCATCCTTAGACTCCTCTACAATTTTCAAAACTGTTTCTATTCGTGAGTCTAAGGAATCCCACATTTGGTCTACCTTAGCCGATACCTCCGTTGTTAACTTTTGGATCGGCACGGTTTTCCTGTTCACCAACTCTTCGAGTGGTGACTCATCCTCCTCATCACAGAATTTCACTCCCTTCTTGCGAAGGGAGGGATCGCGGTTGTATTCCTCCGCACTTTCTCTTTTACGTAGCTCACCCTCTTCTTGCGCTACTTGTTCCAACAAAACTTCAACTTCATGGGCTCTTAATTGGGAGAGTCTCCCTTGGGCGTAAGTCCCAAGAGTTCTTCTCGTTTCATTTCGTAGCCCATCCACGAGGTGGCGAAGTTGATCCCGTTTAGCGTACCCATGGCCCGGGCAACGATGTAGCAGTGTGTAGTAACGGGCCATGGCAGCATCCAAGGATTCATAAGCTCCTTGTTTCCAGCCTTGGATCTGCTTACGCAAGTTAGACACTCTGGAGTACGTTTGATATTTGTTGTTGAACAATTCAAGCATCGTACTCCACCTCCTGATGGTTTCCGGTTCTAAGGACCGGTACCAGCTCTCTGCTTCTTTAATGAGTGTCCTTGGGAACAACTTGAGTTTCTGCCACTCATTGTCTATGTTCTGCAAGGCACAGGCATCGTGGAATGCCTGTAAATGATGTTGAGGATCAGCGTTGTATCCCCCTTCAAAACGTGGGATATTATTTATGTCCAAACGCTTGATCCTACTGTCTTTTAAATGCCTTGTGGGAATCCTAACTGCCTCTCTAATATCAAGCATACTTCGGGTTGCGAATAGGGGTTCGTCATGATCATCTCTTTCATGACGTCTGTGATGTCTACGTTGTGGTTCCCTATTCTCCCTACGTCCTTGCCCTTGTCCTAACTCCTCTCGACCTTCCTGTCGAGGCATTTCATCTCTTTTACCTTTACTCTCCGCGTTATGCTCATGGTGGCTGCGCCCAGATGTGGAAGGAGAGGGTGAATGATGTGATGAAGGGGAAGAAGAAGGGGATCCATCACCATGGTGATGTTTCTTGCCTTCTCTTCGGCTGCTTCGGCCCCGATCGTTGTGACGATCAACGAGTCCGTCATTAGTGTGAGTAGTTGTTCCTGCCGTGAACAGCTGGTGCTCACGGGGATCAGAGCCTGGAATATGTATCGTTGATCTAAGGCCCTGATGCCTAACCTCTTCACTAGAGTGAGGAGGAGGAACATCATTTTCTAAGAAACCCATCGTGAGGGGTTCCTCTTCTCCTATTTCACTAATGACGTGGGGAACCTTGCCCTTCAATAGTGAATGTTGGCTCTCCTGCCTTGCATCCCGAATACGTTGGGCATTTGTGGGATGATAATCCCTTGTGTCATGGTCATCCAAAACGTATTCTGCGAACAGCTCATGCATGCCAATCTGTACCAAGGCACGGAAAAGCATGTTGGGAGCAGAGCGATCTGGGGGTAACACGATGTTACCTTGCATGTCTCTCCACCGCAGTTGCTCATCTTGATGGAAAACAAAGGTAAAATCCGGCACATACTCATCGGGATGAGTATATGTGACTTTGGATTGTTGAGGACATGGTTGATTTCGGTTATGCGTATGATCCTGACTTTCTCCTGTATTGTCCTTAGGTGAGTTGATTGCATGAGAAGAAGCCATTTCTAATGGTGTGCTAATTTTCACCGTTATTTATGTTCTGAATTAACTGATTAACCCTAAGGTTCGTTTTAGGCTCACAACGATGTGAGTGATATCCCTTATGTTCAATTGGCGTAAAAACACTTAGTCCCCGGCAACGGCGCCAATGATGAGTGGCGAGGTACCCCTACACTCAACCATACGAATACGAGCGTGCACGCGCGATCCGGTCGAACTCCGCAGACTAAATGCCTTAACACCACAAGAAACACTTGGGGTTAATCGTTCGTTGTCTTCCCAGGCTTGCTTGTAAGTGTCACGGTGTATGGTTAAGCAAGTCTGAGGTATGTGATTTTTTTGGTATTTTTGGCTTATCTTCTATGCTACCAGGAGAAAGGGTTGAGAAACTAAGCTAACTCTAACTAAAGATCTAAGTCTAAATTAACTAGCGTCAGCATCCGTTCCCACTTACCGGACACACCCTGAACTATGCAACTGCAGCTTACCAAACGCTAATCGTTACTGGGATCGCCACACGTAACGCAAGTGCTCGAAGTGGTCGTACTGAGGCACCTATTTAGCCTACGTGTGATAAGCAGCCGATTCCTTAGCCAGCCGTACACACCCGTGGGTGCTCGTAACTAAGTCGTACTTATCACACGATCTAGCCTAGCAATGAGCAGCCGATTCCTCAACTAGCCGTACACATTAGACCCGGGAGTTACCAAGCGCAGAATCCTGGAATACGCTACTGGGTTACCAAGCAGCCAATGCTCGTAATCAAGTCGTACTCATGCGTTGCGACAAGCAGCCGATTCCTTGACTATCCGTACACGTCTGTAGACGCTTGTAATTAAGTCGTACTTGTACGCACTAGGAAAGTAGTAAATAAATAACAATAAAACCACGTGTTGCAAGGTTTATCCAATCAAGTTCGTCTTTATTGCCGTACACAACTTGGGTTCAGGTTACAAGCTGCTCGAATAAAGAGTCGTTCACTCTAGGACTCCTACTGCGGGCACATGGGAAAAATTCTAACTCTGGAGTGATCAATCTGCCAGAGCTTCGCTACTTCTAGCCAGGATTGGGAAATAAGGGGAGTGCCACCTCTTATTTATAGATATGGCGGCGGACCACGATATCGCGTACGCGATATCGCAGGGAAAGACGCGATATCGCGGCACATGCAGGTCGCGTCTCATCAATGAATAGCAGAAAAAATAATGTAGTTTTTAAAAATGCATTTACTAACAAAATAAATATCATGCTCTAAAATCTTAATTTTTCGCAAGATAAAGAAAATCTAAAGATAAATATCAATTTGAAAGATACTCCCCAACAATCTATGCTCAGGACCTATCGGAAAGGCCTTGAACATTCTATGATAAAACTAACATATGTGGGGAGGAGACCCCCATCCTTGATATTTTAACCTTAGCATTTGTTTTATAACTCATGTTACTAATAAGTGAGAAAAGACATTTTCCAATGAAAAAAAAAACATTTAGAACACTAGTAGAAGTAGAAAGGGAATGTTTCCAAATAATAATAATAAATAACATATAGGAAAACAAAATATTTTCTATTCTATTTCAACAGAGATGCTAAGAAACAAAAAAAAAACAAAGGACAATGTTCTAATAGGTATGTTGAAATGCAAAAAAATGCTCATATTGAAGAACTTGACCTATGAATCAAGTTGGAGTAACTTGACCCATGAATCAAGGATATTGTGAGTAAATCTCATAGCTTTATATTTTATTTTTTTTATTTTATCTAAATGTAATGCATTGCTCTTTTTAGTTTAAAATAGTAGAGTATAAGTACCCTCTCCATGGTTGTAAAAAGATCACGTGATGACCTTTCAAAGCTTGTAAGACGATGGGAAAATCCACATTACTAATGACCTAAAAAAGAAAGTGCCTTATTTGAACTAGCTTTATCATGAATTTATTTTGAAAAAATACACAAGGCAAAAGTAGCTGAGTAGAAAAAAAAAGTGGGGGGATACAACAATAAGGAATGTGGTTAGGAAGGGAGAGAAAACTATGGCTGCTATAGGAGATAGCAAGGAGAAAGAAAACAAGTGCTGCATAGCAATCCAATATTTTGGTAATTCCTCCTTGTAAGCAAGATATCTAAGTAAGGAGATAGCATGATCTATCTCTATTATGTTTGATAATGGCCAGCAAGGACTAATGTTTTCAAACTTCTCTCTTCTTGCTTACCTAACCACTTTGACAATGCTTGTATGAAATTATCAAGATTGTTGTTGTAAGCTTAGATTGTTGAAACCTTTATTACTTTTTTTTGGATCTCTCCATCCATCCTCTGCACTCTCACACCTAAATGACTTGGATGAAAGTTGTTTATGTAACAATTTAGAAACACCCATAATGATTTGGGGCATTTTTGGCAAAAGATTGCTAACAGGGACCAAGGATCCCTGATATGAGGATTGGTACCATCGACAAAAGGTGAGGGTTTCCTTGGGCCCATGGATAATTGTGAATGTTTTAAAATTGTTAAATTCTTAGGTTTTAGTTGGAATTTGGTTAATGAACCCTTCCCCTTTGAATCCATAAATCTTGATTTGAATCTTAAATTATACTTTTTTTTCCTATACCTTTTCAAGTCTAATTTTGATATCTTTCTATAAATTGATAGTGGGGGAAAACCTAGGATGTTAATTTATGGTTGTGATCTATTTATTCTCTGCTATTAAACATATGAATTTCCTAATTAAATGATTAATGGTAAAATGGTTCCAAGAGTTAAATTCAGATGATCTTGTGTTGTGTGTTGCTGGAAATTATAAAATATTATTATGTGATTGAACAAATTTAATATTATTAATTTATCTGTTTCTATGGTCATTTCTTTGGTTTACAAATGTGTAAATGATCCTAATTAGATATTTTTCTTTAGGTTAAATTAAAAAAAAGTTTGATTTTTTTAATATGATGAATTTTGCATAGATATTTTACTATGGCTATTTCTTTTTAAAATTATCTCTTAATTCTTAAAAGTAATATTGATTGACCTATTTCAAAGCTAGATGTAGGTGTTGATTTCATTTTGATTTTATAGGTTAATGTTAGTTTGATTGTTGTAGAAAGAAAGCCAACTGTGCACTTTTTTCTTTCAACTAGCTTTCTTTCTAAGGGGCTTAAGAATGGGTATTATAGATACCCTTTGGGTTATTAAATTGAAAACAATATCTAAGGGCCTCTTCTTTCTATGTTGCACTACGTGAAATGCATTTACATCTATATTTCCATTGTTGATCCTTGCTAAAATATTTTTTCTAAAGAGGAATTCTCTTTAAATATTATGACACCTTTATAATTAAAATGATTAGTAAAAGGTTGAGAACTTGTTGAAGTAGATTTCATTTATGCTTGTTGATAATTGCCATTATTTGCCTTTCTTAAAAATTGCTATTTATTTTCCTCATGAACAATGTTTTTATTAACAATAGGATAGATTTCAATAACATGGCCTTCATGATGACAATATTTGCCACATCCTCGCAAATTATTGTATGTAATTTTCTAGAAAAAACATTGATTACTGGCCTCACAAATTATAGTATGTAATTTTCTAGGAAAAACATTGATTAATGGCCTTGAATTTTAATTCTATTTTGCTCTATTATAAATCAATATATACAAAATAATGTGTGGGTTGCACATCATCTAGTAATGTTTTCAATGCTATCTTCAGGATAGTGCCAATGTTGCGAACAAATTCACTTTTAACACTTTGAAAAATAAAAGAAAACTTTTCCAATTCAATCTATTTTAGAGTAATTAAAAAAATAGGGATTAAAATCCAATTTCCATTCCCAAGAAATAAAAGTATTACGCTAATCCATAAAAATTTTAAGATCTAATGATTTCTCAACCATTAATTAAAAAAAATTCAGAAAAATAATAGACATGCAAAACATTAATTCCATAGTGTTTAAGGATACCCTAAATCATTGGTGTAAAACCTATATTCAGCTAATAAATCCAATAATATGAAAAAATATGTATTATGAAGTGATATCTTTTGACAATGATTCATATAAAACCTTTGAGATCCACAAATTACCAAGAGGTTTGTCATGAACCTAATATTTATTAGATTCACAACTCATTAACAAAAGGACATCTAACCAATGCACTTTTTTTAAAAATAAATGAACATCTAACCAATACACTTTTTTTTTTTTTTTTTTATAAAATAAACAACATAAAAATTAATAACACAACCCCTACGTATGTGTTAGGGTAGATGTGACCCACAAACCAACCAATATATTTGTTGAACTATCATTGCCTATGCTTGCCTTTACCATTTAAGTTTGTTTAAATTGCAGGGTATCAAGATGTTAGTGGACAAGTGTAAACAGTGTAAGAGTCCTGCCATACAAAAACGCAGGTAAAAACGGATCCCGTGAAAGGGTTCCGTCCTAATGGAGAGTAATTCTGAAACTGGTCTGGTCTCGTGGAGGCAACAAAAACAAAACCCCTTCACGCGGGGCGACTAAGGTTGTCATCTTAAAGTTGTATGGCAGGTAACAGTTATGTTCAGCTGTTTCTAGTAATGTAATTTTGAAATGGCGTAGAAATAGATGCGAAAGCCACACACCAAGCTTTCTCGTCGGGGAGGTGAATCTGGATCCGTTGCACTGGTTTTAGACCCGATATCTGAAGTTCAAGAAGCAAGTAGCTACGGCAAGAGAGCTCGTGGGACGCTGGGGTTGCCCCTGTCAATTTGATCAATCAGACTCAGATTCAGATTCAGATGGGCGACAACCGGATGCAGATCCAGAAGACAAATGCAAAGTCCAGGAGACAAGGAAACACCACATTCTTTATATTTGTTGACTATCTATTCATTATCATCTTCGTCCTCTTTCTGTGCTTTTTCGTCCTGAAAATGGTAGGCGTCTAGAAGTGCAATTCAGGGTTATTGTAATTTCAACTCAATGATGCAGGTCTTCTTTAAATACTTTTGGCCCAGAAGATACCATGACTGTATTCGCGGGATGCGAATCTTGAATTTCATAAGCATATTTCTCAAAGGGTGGCCTGTTTCTTAGTTTGTTAGGAATCTAGTCGAATTGGTGAAATTCAATGTAATGCAGAAATAAAATGACATTTTTTAGGACGCTCAATATTTCTTTAAGTTAAATAGTTGGTCTTAAAATTGGAGATTGTGTTTTTAATTTCAAAGATTTCATTTTAGGTGAGCTAAGTCTAGAAATCGTCCAGATCATGGAAAAGCCCTTGAGAATTTTTACATGAAAAGTTAGTTTGTGGCTGCACAGTAATCACTATATCTTATAAGATTGCTTCCTATATGTTTATTTAGCTGTCTGTCATTGAATGATATTTCCACGTCATGAAATCTAAGACCTTAGTTTGTTAATGTTAAACAGGCAATTATATAAAAGAAAACATTTCTTTTGCCCTGTCTTTGGGGCACTGTTGTATGACAGTTTTTCAGCAATTTAATTTTCAAATTTTTCTGTCTGTATTGCATGCTAAAATATCCATGCTGAAGTGTTTCTCAACATTTTAGTTTACCTGTTATACGAATACAGGTATTCCAAATTTAATTTTGTTTGTCTTATAACTTTGCGTATCTAACCAAATTGCATAGATGGTGTAAAATACAATGGTAAACATGACATTTTGTCTGCTTATTTTGAGTTCATTGATAAATGTAGTACATCAAGCACCAGGAGCAATTTTCTTTTTCTTTTAAAACCTCTTTTTTGTTACAAAATAATTAGCATATTGGTACAACTATAATTCTCAGCAGGTTATGTGGATGCATCTGAAAAAAATACCAATGCTGATAATTATAAGTTGTACGAGTTCAGAGTTTGACATGAAAGCTAGAGGTTACGGGTTCAATTTTAATGGGCAATGCCGAGGAATTATAGAGTTGCTGTTGTGGCCTGAAAGGTCCAATAAGCTCTTACTGAACTTAATTATATAGAGTCAATTTCAGAACTTAGTGATTGTACTTCAAAGTTGACATCTTATGTAAATGCAAATATTAGAAAATAATGAAATGCTTAGTTGCAATGGTAACTAACTAAATTCATGTTCTTCTCTCATTTTCTTTTTCACTGTTAGTACTTGCTAACCAGTGATTGTACTTCAGAGTTGACATCTTATGTGAAGACAAATATTAGACAATAGTAAAATGCTTGGGCATAAATGAGAGTATTAAAATTCATATTCTTCCCTCATTTTCTTTTTCACTGTTAGCACTTGTTAACCTTGATCAAATTTCTGCAAATATTGATTACAAATATTAAAGTTAAATTTTAATTAATATTTGAGCATTACATTAATGATGTTTTCAACTTTCTTCAACACTATGTTGAGGCATTGTAATTGTCCAACAAATCCTTTGTGATTTCCTGGATGTAATAAAAATTTCCAGTTTCTAGTTTTCAGCAAACATTCACTCCATGAATTTCCGTTCAATTTGTTTCAGCAGTTTGATCTGGATATCTATTTTCTTTTTTTAAATTTTTTTGGAATCAGTTAATTTATCTTGGCAAAAATAATCGTACATTTTATGATAAAATTAGCCCCTAGTGTCAATTAACGATTTTTAAAAGTTGAACTTTTGAACATTTTACACTTCAACTGTTCAATTCCTGTGTCTTTTTCTGAGCATAATAAAATAGAAAATTCAGTTTGAGTTCTAGTCTTAAATTTGAAGTACAAGAAACTGACTATACTCAACAATAAGCCACTAGAAAGATGTGTCAGGCAACCAGAGAGAGAGGATATGCAAAGCTAACTGCTTACGAATTAGATTCCCAAAATTTTATCATTACATTACTGCAAGTTTCAGAAATAAACTGTGTTCTTACCTGGACAGCAACTCTCCGATGCTTTTACATACTTCCTTCCTTGAAAGCATGATTGACTTGTTTGATTTTTTAAAATTTCTTTTTTTATTTCTTATTACTTTTTACAGATACAAAGTTTCACATCCTGATTTATTTACTAGGCATCATAATCTTCCTTTCCTTATCAGTCGTTGTAATTTTTTTTAATTTCTGTTTTAGTTTTTATCCCTTATGTAAGACTATTAGAAGGAGGAAGAAAACAAAGAAAGCGATCTCTTCTGTCATTTTGGACTTTATAAGTATGCTTGGAAAGCTACTATTAGGTGAACGCTGACACTAGTGTTGACTTTAAACTGACTGAACTCAAGTGTTATTAACAGCAGGCTCTGCATATGGCCTAATTGTTGCAGGTTTATATATTCAAAAGAAAACCGAATTAATGCAACTCCTGATAATCGATTAATGCCAAGTTGGCAATGCTTTGTTTCCCTTCATTTGATTTCCAGGAATCGCAATGCTTTGGATTTTAACTTAAGCAATCTTAAAGTAAAGGTTATCGTGAGGTGGTTAGATAAAATAATTCTCTTTTGTTATTACAGTCATGTAATTCTTGAAGTAGAAACTTGCAATGTTATTTTCTAAGCTTTCTTTTCATTATTAAGTCACCAAGAAACATTACATTTTCCTGTATAATAGTGTTATTTCAACAAATATGATATTCCAATAATGTATAATGGCAGTTTTCATAACAAAAACTTCATGAAGGTTAAAGCTAAGATCTTGTTAGAACTGTTTATTTTATGACAAGCTTTTCACAAATTAATCATTAGCTTTAGCTCATAGAATTTAAACTTATTCTTTAATCAGGTTAACATTAGGAGGAGGAGAATTGTTAAAATTTAGATGCTAAAATATAAGAGTATGATACTAAAAATTGGATTTCGATTTTGAGATTTTATTAGAAGATGCTACTTTTGAATTCCTACTATTTTTTTTGATATTCTTTGAATGCAAAGTATTTGTAACTTTGTTTTTTTTGGGTTTTATGTTTTAAATATAATTTGGTTTTATAGAAATCGATACCCTTACCTTCTTTAAAAGAAATTAGGGAATGACATGTAACTATTATTTTGCATTAGTTTTTTTTAACCTAATCTACATGATTCTAAAATTGTTTTATCTTTTTTTTTTCTAATGTTTTGGAAAAGAGGAAAAGGTTTATGCTAATTGATTGGTGGCGAAGTATATCTAATGTTACTCTAACATCCAACCATACAATTCAGGAATGTACACAAATGATTTGATTGTAATCCATAGGTTGGACTAGCTTGGCACCTAAACTAGACGTTCGATTGTGGGGCTTTGTCTTCTTAATTACAGTTGTGGCAACCTTAGTTTATATGGTTAAGCGTAATTGAGGCATAAGATCTTGATGTTGTTTAGTGGAGCAAGGTCACTTTGATTTACTTTAATCCTTCAAACACACTAAATCTAGAATGTATGAAAGACAATTCAATTGCTAAAAAACAAGAAAAGTAGCAATCTTCTATTAATCTAAAAAGAAGATTACAATTATTGTGAGAGAGGTAGCAGGGTTGTTGGTAGCCTACTATCACCCCCATGGTTTGGGGGCCGTGGGGGCACAAGGGGTCCTCCGCTCCTTGTGTCTTCGAAACCATACTGGCATGGCAGTTCCATGCATTAGTAAGAGGAGGCTACGACCTACCTCATTACCCCACTCGGTAGGACCTTGCTTGGGAGGGTTGCGTAGTTCAACTCTGCGTTGGGGTGTTTTTACCGGGTGTGTCATGGGACGTGCTATGGGATGTTGCGTGTGCTCCTTGGAGTGTGACACCGACTATCAGCACGCGGTGATGAATCTGGAGGGTTCAGCTGGTAGTCTCTGTGGTGTCCACGTGAGTGGAGCAAGGGAGCACTATCTAGCTTGTTAGCGAATCGTGAATATTGTTTATGAAACACCGCTTAGGAGACATGCTAACACTAACACATTGTTTGTTGGCATGTGTTTCAGGATTGTTGATTGCTGAGGTGTATTCCTCTTGAGTTTTGTCCCGATTCAGAATCTGCTTGGGAAACTCTTGAGGTGCCGAACAACGTTCTCAGGGACAACGTTGTTACAAATGGTATAAGAGCCTCACAGTTTCAGAAATTGGTAAAAGTTTCTCGCTAAGTGGGTATCAGTGTTTGTGGCTCGTGAGGTTTCCATTTTCACCATTTTCAACTTCTGCTAGCCACTCCCCTAGAGGGTGGCCTTGTGCTAAAGCTCTCTTTAGCAAATATGGAGCCGGGTGGACCGAGTGATATGGCTGATGTTCAAACAAATCCAGAAATTGAGGCTGAAATAGAACTTGGTCAAGATGAGACTAAGTTTCAAACGTTGTGGGAACATGTCAAGGCGATTGATGAGGCCTTAGCCCATCCTGGTCCAGAGAATGTGGACGCGATCCATCACATTTTGAAAGATGTTGATTTACCACAAGAAAAGATGGATCTTCGCTCCAAGGACAGGTTGAAATTGGCATAGGCTAAGGTTTCGATCTTGGAAGGTCGTTTGGATAGCATGATCAACCTTTACCAAGATCTATTCGGATCCTTGGAAGAGGCACAAACAAAAGCATCCTTGGTTGAGGACCTAGTTGGTCAGGTGAAAGTTCTGGAGGATGCCTTGGTGGGGGTAAATCAGGAACTATTTGATTTGAAAATTGAAAACGCCATCCTAAAATCCTCCTTGGCAGGACGCTTGGCGGATGAGCCAGTAACGACAGCCCATATCAAAGCTAGAGAACCGAGTTCTTATGATGGCGAGAGAAATGATGCTAAAATCAATGCCTTCCTCCATGATGTGGAGATGTACCTAAATACCAAGGGTGTTCCTGCAACCCAAAAGGTCTCCACAGCATCACAATTTCTCATAGGAAGTGTTAAGCTATGGTGGGTTAGCCTCTTTCGTGCTCAAGAAAAGGGCACCACGACAGAAAAGATCGAGACATGGGACAGCTTTAAGGTTGCATTGATCAAACAATTCCATCCTGGGAACTCTGAATGGGTTGCTAGAACCAAGCTAGAGACCCTAAAACATTCAGGGAAGCTTGAGGATTATATCAATAGCTTCCAAGAGCTCATGTTGCTAATTCCTGATATGGGAGATTGGGATCATTTCTTCAAATTTGTAAATGGGCTACAACCATGGGCACAGATGGAATTGCGTTGACGAGGCATTGACTCCCTCACGAAGGCTATTGTAGCTGCTGACACTTTTCTGGACTTCAAGGCAACGAAACCAGATAAGGGCAAGCTTGGGAAGGGTAAGCATGGCACACCCTCCCACTCTCAGAGAACAAATACAGGATCCATCAAAGGTGGAAATACCTTCAGATCAGTTCAGCAAGGCAGTCGCCCGATGGGTGGTCCTCTAGGGAACCAAGGCTCCCAACAAAAATGCAAAGATAGAGGGAGCAAGTGGCAACCTGAGCCCAAGAAGAAGCAGTTTACAGGAGGCATCTTTAAGGGGCCAATTCAGTGCTTCTTGTGTTGTGGAAATCGCTTGGCACGGAATTGCCTCCTGAGTTCAGGAAGGACTGAGGCTAGGCAGGGGCCAGCTCCTAGGAAATAATTGATGGCACTCGATTATCGCCCTGACCCATGCCTTCATATCACTGATGGAAGCACATTCGGGGAACAACGAAGGCTAGCGGTGATGATGGAGTTATCAGACATGGTTACACAGAGGTCAGGAGCTAGAAACTCCCAGAATCCTTATCCTGATACTCTACATCAGGTTCAATTGGCCCCAATCACTGTGAGCTCAAGTCAACTAAGTACCCTAATTGATAATGGGGCTAGCCACAATTACATGGTTCCATCCATGGTGAAGGACTTGCAGCTAAAGATGGAACCCGTGCAAGCATCCTGCAAGCTGGCCAAGTTCAGACCCTTTCGGTGCATCAGGGTGTGTCGTGGTGTCCTTGTTCGAGTAGGCTCATGGTAAGGAGTGCTAGATTTTTCAATTCTAGATATGGACTCCTTTTAGGTCATTTTGGGGCAAGAATTTTTACGCAAGGCCAAATTTTTCATAGCTCCACATTTGGACCTGATTTTTATTTCACATGAAAGCTCCCCATGTATCATTCAAACTCATGGAGCACAGATGGGAAAGGATGAGAATGCTAGTCCCCAGATTGTGTCACCAATGGTGATGAAACGTTTGGCCAGGGACCCTACTAGAAAATTTTTACTAGCTATGCAAATGGATGATACTTTTGAGGCTTGTGGATCCCAAGCTATTGTTGACCCATGCATAGCACAGGTGCTCAATAAGTTTAAAGATGTAATGTCACTTGAACTGCCTGGTAGTTTGCCACCTCGGAGAGCAGTGGATCACAAAATCGAATTGCAGCCTGGCACTGATCCTCCTATCCAAAGGCCATACCGGTTAACAGGACCAGAATTAGGGGAACTAAAAAAGCAGTTGGAAGGTTTAATGTCTAAGGGATACATTCGTCCCTCAAAATCCCCTTATGGGGCATCAGTGCTTTTTGTTACCAAGGAGGACGGAATGCTACGACTCTACTATGATTATAAACTGCTGAATAAACACACGATCAAGAAAAAGTATCCAGTACCGCTCATGTCTGACTTGTTCGATCAATTGGCAGGGGCTTGATATTTTACCCGGCTCGACCTTAGACAAGGGTACTACCAGGTTTGCATTGCAGAAGGGGACAAAGCAAAGACTGCATGTGTAACGCGGTATGGGTCGTATGAATGGACCGTAATGCCCTTTGGGCTTTGCAATGCACCGACTACATTTTGTACCCTGATGAACGAGATATTCCGACCCTTCCTAGACAAATTTGTGGTCGTTTATCTTGATGACATCTTGATTTATAGCTAGTCAATGGAGGAACATGCCCTCCACCTGCAGACAGTCCTTGAGAAGCTACAAGAAAATCGGCTGTATGTTAAGAAAGAAAAATGTGAATTCTGTTGCTCAGAGCTAAAATTTTTGGGGCATCTCGTGGGATATGGACAGGTAAAGCCAAATCCGAAGAAGGTAGAGGTGGTGCACCAATGGCCCGCTCCCATTGATGTGCATGAGGCCAGATAGTTTGTGGGGTTAGCTACTTTCTATCGGAAATTCATCAAAAATTTTTCAAGAATTGTTGCTCCTCTGACCAATCTGCAAAAGAAAGAAGTTGCATGGGAGTAGGACGCAAATTGTCAGAAAGCCTTCGAGAGGATCAAAGAGGCTTTAACCTTCCATCTAGTGTTGGCGTTGCTTGATTTCTTGAAACCTTTTAAGGTTCATACAGATGCCAGTGACAATGCAATTGGGGGTGTCTTGCTACAGGAAGGTCATCCTATGGCTTATGAAAGTTGGAAGTTGAACCCAGTAGAGCAGAGGTGGCCAGTCCATGAAAAGGAAACGTTCGCTATTGTCCATTGCTTGAGAGCATGGAGACACTACTTGCTGGGAAGTCATGTCCTCATGAAAACGGATAACCTGGCCACTAGCTACTTGATGAATCAAACGAAGTTGAGGCCCAAACAGGCTTAATGGTTGGCCATGTTGTCTGAATTTGATCTACAATTGACTTACCATCCTGGGAAGGAGAACGTGGTGGCAGATGCATTGAGTCACCTTCCTCAACCTGCCTCTCAGCTCTTTTCCATCATTGGGCCACAAACTTCACACGTTCAATGTGACGAAGTGTTGTTGGCAAGAATTCAAGATGATTTGAAAAGGGACCTCCATATCATTGATTTAATGAAGCTGATAGAAACTGGGCGAGCACCGCAGTTCAAAATGAGGGATGGACTACTTTGGTTTCGAGATAATCGGATATGCATTTCGGATTGGGGTGGTCTACGCAAGGAGATCATCCGAGAATGCCATGACACATAGTGGGCAGGGCACCTGGGACAACAAAAAACCTTGGCTCTCATTGAGAGAACCTTCTTCTGGCCAAAAATGTATCGAGATGTGATTGCTTATATCCAGAAGTGTCTAGTGTGCCAGCAGGATAAGGGGTCTACGGAGCGTCCGAGTGGTCTTCTGCTGCCCTTGGAAATCCCTCCATTTCCATGGGCTACAGTGTCTATGGACTTCATCACGGGATTGCCAAATATTCAGGGTTTAAGCAGCATTATTGTTGTGGTGGATAAATTCTCTAAATTTGCCATATTCATTCCCTATCCATCACAGTGTTCAGCTAAGGATATAGCAGCATATTATTTTGACAGGGTGGTTCAATATTTTGGGTTACCCATGAGCATCATTTCCGATCGTGATCCACGCTTCACAAGTGCTTTCTGGCGAGCACTATTTGGCATGATGGGGACCACCCTCAAATTGTCAATGAGCTTTCATCCGCAGACCGATGGGCAGAAGGAACGGATGAATCAGGTACTTGAAGAGTACCTGTGTCACTATGTTCATAGTGACCAGAAGAACTGGCCATTTCTATTAGGGATTGCCTAGCTGAGCTATAACATCCAAAAGTCCTCAGCTACGGGGTTCTCTCCTACAGAACTAGTAATGGAAGGTCAGCCCATTACCCCTCATATGGTCTCCCCCTCACTGCAAGGTTGGCATCCCACAGCAGATGAATTCTTGAAGAGGTGGTCTGAAAATGTTGATATAGCAAAGTATCATCTGGAGAGGGCAGTGCAACGAATGAAAAAATATGTCAATCGAAAACGCCAGCCTCGTGAATTCAAGGTGGGTGATTGGGTTCTCCTGAAATTGGACCCACGATAGTTTAAACCGAAACAATGAACTACCTCCAAGCTGATGAGGCAGTATGATGGACCCTTCCAGATCATCGATAAAGTTAACCCTGTGACATATAAGCTTCAGCTATCGATCAATATGGACCGAGTCCATCTAGTGTTTCATGTCAGCATGCTGAAGCCGTTGCCAGATGGTTTCCCATATCCGGAGAGAAGCCTCTCACTCAGAGAGCGACCTTGTATACAATCTATACAAGGAAAGAGAGTAGAAAGCATCCGAAACTTCCAAACCACTGGCCATGGGGCAGATTTGAAAGTGGAGTTCCTTGTCCACTGGAAACATTGTCCTGACTCAGACGATAGCTGTGAACTACTGGAGCGCTTGAGGTCCCAGGAAAACTTGATCCTGGACTTTTGTAGGGAGCAAGCAATTGACCTTCCACCTTGGCTGCTCCAATGATGGATGGAGAAATCTCCTATGTGAAAAAAACAAAAAAAATCAGAAGAGGTGCGACATGTGGTGTCTTATAGGATTCGAGAGTGAATTCCTAAGGGAGTCGGCCTCAAACACGGGAGGAAGGTGCCTAGATCCATTCAAAGTGCTTTATAGGCAATGGGGCTTAAGATTCAAAGAGTGTTGAACTTAAGACCCCTAGATCTTTGGATCAAACGAGTTAGGGGACGCCCTGGAACTCATGGATCCTTAGGTCGGTGCATTCTATCATGTTGCAATGATAGACCACTTAATGTCCTCCCATAGCTTGGCATTTTAGGCCAAGTATGGAAGGATGGACAGTCCAAGTCTTGAGGAGTGATGCTCTTGACTTGGGTGTCAGATGCTAGGATGAGTCTGGATCCTAGGAAGATGGTCGAGTTCAACGAAAATGCTTTACGGGCTTAGGCCCTAGCAGTTGGACCTTCTAGAACCAAAGATCCCTTCAAATTGACTCAGAATAGCATGGGCATACTTCCCCGGAATTGACAGAATTATCCCTTGGTTTTGATGTAGTAGCCTTGCGGGTTACCTAGGCCATGCTCCGAGGTCGCCGCTCGTTTTAAGCAAGGGAGAATTGTGAGAGAGGTAGCAAGGTTGCTGGTAGCCTACTACCTCCCCCACGGTTTGGGGGTCGTGGGGGCATAAGGGATCCTCCACTCCTTGTGTCTTCGGAACCATACTGGCATGGCAATTCCATGCGTTAGTAAGAGGAGGCTATGACCTACCTCATGACACCACTCGGTAGGACCTTGCCTGGGAGGGTTGTGTAGTTCAACTCTGCGTTGGGGTGTTTTTACCGGGTGTGTCATGGGACGTGCTATGGGATGTTGCGTGCACTCCTTGGAGCGCGACACCAACTACCAGCATGCGGTGATGAATCTGGAGGGTTCAGCTGGTAGTCCCCGTGGTGTCCACGTGAGTGGAGCAAGGGAGCACTATCTAGCTTGTTAGCGAATTGCGAATATTGTTTATGAAACACCGCTGCGGAGACATGCTAACACTAACACATCGTTTGTTGGCATGTGTTTTAGGATTGTTGATTGTTGAGGCGTATTCCTCTTGAGTTTTGTCCCAATTCAGAATCTTCTTGGGAAACTCTTGAGGTGCCGGACAACGTTCTCAGGGACAACGTTGTTACAATTATAGTAGAAACACAATCCCATAATAACACATACACTTAACAATATTGCAAAGCATGAGGCTTTACAACCACACACACAATCAACCTCAATGTAAGGTTTAATTGATCTAGATCTCTCCTTTAGACAAGACTAAGATCCACATAGATAGAGAGCTACAATGGCTAATGTCACAAACATAATTTTGACAATAGAAATGCACACAACTCTTATGTAATCTCTCTTCCAACTCTCATCACTTGTACACTCTCACAAAAAATATTCAAACATAATCAATATTTATAAATTACAAGACCAAGATATTAAGGAAACCTTCCTCATGACCAACTTGAAGATTCTTAGCTATTTCCATTCTTGACCATATTAGAACTTTCCATGACCGAACGAGATGTCTTCAAGCTTAACAAGACGAGACCGCATATGCGATATCTCGTCCCAACTAAGGTGAGACACATGAAAAAGATCGAATTTTTAATGATTTTCTTGAAATTAATGATGTAAAACAAGGACATTGTCAAGTATTAATATATTCAAGGGTAATTACATGAATTCGAGAGGCACTTTGGATGATAATGATGTGAATTTAACAATTAAAAATTTGGTGGTTATGAAGAAAAGGGAATGTAATGGTACATTGGAACGTTAAAATTTGGAGGGATAATAATAGGGAAAGAAAATTATGAAAATTAAGTTGAGGGTAAGAAATTATGTGTTCTAGCTAGAGAATTAATGAAGATTACGAAAAATTACACAAGTGGGTCCTCCCCAAAGCAGGTT
>MNCI01001727.1:290814-314887 GCA_015680685.1 Gnetum montanum | reverse complement strand
TTTTTGTATTGGCAAAGATGATGTTTCCACCTTGAGATTTGTTGCTTTCTCCTTTTTATGATCAGGGACCTTTGTTGAGTTACTATTTTGGTCCCATTGATGTTTTTCAACACTCTCCCATGTAGCTATTTCTCCTTCTTCTTTTTCTACCCTTTGAATAAGCTCTTGGATTTAATGGGTTCGTAGGTTATATAGTTGACCTTGGGCATACATTCCTAAGGTCTCTCTTGTTTCATTACGTAGCCCATCAACAATATGGCACATTAGCCTTTCCTCGGAAAACCCATGACCTGGATAGTTGTTTAACAGTGCATAATATCTTTCTAAGGCCATGTCCAAGGGTTCATGTTTTTCTTGTTTCCATCCTTGGATTTGTTTCCTCAAGGTTGACACTCTTGCGTAGGTTTGATATTTTTTGTTAAAGACTTCTACCATTGTTGACCAACGTCGTATTGAATTTGGTTTTAACGATCTATACCATACTTTAGCTTGGTCAACGAGTGTCATAGGAAAGAGCTTCAGTTTTTGCCAACTGTTATGAATGTTATTCCATGTGTAGGCATCGTAGAAGGCTAGTAAATGTTGATGCGGATCTAAGTCATAGCCTCCTGAAAATTTTGGAAAGTTGTTTAAATCGAGCCTAGGTAGTCGGCTCTCTTTACGATGCCTACGTGAGATTCGAATAACCTCTTGTATTTGCGTTAAGCTTGTAGTGGCTAGTGGGGGTTCATCGTCATCGGGTAAGTTATGTCTTCGTGTGTTATGATGGCGTTGTTTTTGTTTATTCTTATAAGAAACTCCCACTTTAGGTTGTATACTCCAACCTTCATCATCATATAGCTCATTGGTTCTCCAATGAACTTCCGCACTAAGTGTGGCTTTATTATCATCTTGTAGGAGAGGCATTGTTGTGTGTGAATTTAGGCGTGACTTTTTATAATTATTATTTTCTGAAAGATATATCGTTAAGTTCTTTACAGCGACCTTGTATGATATAACTAATCTAGATAACTAGCACCATCCCCGACAACGGCGCCAATGATGAGTGGCGAGGTACCCCTACACTCAACCATACGAAATGAGCATCGCACGAGTGATTCGGTCGAACTTTGTCTCATCTCACTGTTCGTGTAATTGTAGCTCATGTCCCGTGTAGCATAGAATTTTCATCTCATTTCGGTGATATTTACATGTGTGTGTTTTGTGGAGTTAGTGTGGATTACATTTAACCCTTCTAGTGCCCACAAACACTTTGAGTGTGGTTACACAAGGGTATTATAGGTTGGAACCTGCTTTGGGGAGGACCCACTTGTGTAATTTTTTGTAATCTTCATTAATTCTCTAGCTAGAACACACAATTTCTTTCCCTTAGCTTAATTTTCATAATTTTCTTTCCCTATTATTATCCCTCCAAATTTTAACGTTCCAATGTATCATTACATTCCCTTTTCTTCATAACCGCCAAATTTTTAATTGTTAAATTCACATCATTATCATTCAAAGTGCCTCTAGAATTCATGTAATTACCCTTGAATATATTAATACTTGACAATGTCCTCGTTTTACACCATTAATTTCATGAAATCATTAAAAATTCGGTCTGTTCATGTGTCTCACCTTAGTTAGGACGAGATATTGCGTACGCGATATCGCGTCCCACATGATATCGCATACGTGATGTACCGTACGCGATATTGCGTCCTATTTTTCTATAAATAGGGACCCCCGACGCAACACTTAGCATTATTTGGCCATTTATGCAGGGGGAATTTTTAAATTTTTTCTCTGCGACTTGTGATTGAGTGACCCTTGCTTTTACACTTATATCTCGCACGCTGGTCCTCTGATTTTAATTCCGTTTGAACCTGCTTGAACCTGGAGTGTTCAGTTCAGTCGTGGGGGAGAGACACTTGCTAAAAAGTGCCTAACTTTTTTGAAATTTTTCATCGTCCAAAGGACATCAATTAGGGTAATTAATATTAACACTTAGAACAATTGTGCCAAAAATCATATGACCTTAAGTATACCAGGAGATTAAAATGAAAACCCACCTAAGTCATAGGACCCATCATTATAATTTTCGGGCATGATCACACGATAGCAGGAGATCTTCAATTAAAGGCACGTAGTAAGGTATAACTTGAATTTGAAAACAACCTTACTAACGTTTGACCCGTGTGATTGCAGATGGCTCTGAAACGTGCTCAGTGAGAGGGTCCTGCTCAAGGTGAAGCGAAACAACCTCGGAGAGGTAGAAGGCAAGGTCCTACCGGATAACATACCGAACAGGAGGTGCACTCATTCAGTATCCATCAAGAAGAACCTCCTACCAGATGATCCGGGCAGGCAAAAGCAGGAGTTGTTACTGCGCCTGAACCGGGACAACAACTCACGTTGCCCCCAGAATGTGTTCAGGCTATCCATACGAAGTCCACAATTGCCGCGGTGATCGTGGAGCTTAACTTCGAACCTTTTGTAGAGTTTGCTCCTAAGGCTATTAGGGATCACCTTAAAGGGCCTCCCTTATGGCCTGTCCTCTCTGAGTGCGGTGCCTGGTACTTAGGTGAAACATACCTGTTCTGGCACAATAAAGAACAAGGCACCACTGTTAATATTTGTGGTGTGACAGTAGATTTTTTTGCTCAGGCAATTTCGGAAGTGTTAAACCTTCAGAATTCAGGCCCCCATGTTGCTCGGTTATCTACCCGATCAGACCTTGATGTGCGAAAGAATTGGTTAGAAAAGGCTTATGGCAGAGATAAAGCTTTTGGTGAGTTGACGACGGAAGAGCGGGTTTATTTCAAAATTGGAACCTATCACCTCTTTCCCACAAAAGGTTTGAAAAGAATATCAACGTATGCAGCAAGAGGATGTGCAGTGTTGATGGGAAAGGTTAATGCTAACCTTCCCCATCTATATTTGATAGAGATCCTAAGGTGATTCGAAGAATGGAAGTCAGGAAAGATGGCATTGCCTTTTCCCTGCCTTATCAGGAAAAGTGTGCCAACGGGCTGGTATTCAGGGATACACAAATGACGTCCTCCGAAAAGCCCAGAATGCTTCTTATGATGAGTTATTAAAGGTGCCAGCTCCAAGAAAGAGCACTGGCGAAGAGCTAGGACCAGATGAAGAAGAAGAACAGATGACTGGATCACATGCAACTTAACTTGCAGGACCCAGTCAACCTCCAGCCACAGGTCCCAGCCAACAACAAGAAGCAGGACCCAGCACGGGCCAGGATCAGCCGTCGCCACAAGACTACAGATCATCGATGAGCCATCTTAGGGCCATCGCTGAGACGGTTAGTTGGGAAAGTCGTGATGACGCAAACCTCTTCCACGTCATCGATGATGTCGACCAGCCTACTATTTTAGTAGATCACACACAGGGTGAGTTATCAATGCAAACAGGAGGAGTGGAAAGCAGATGGTCACAACAAATCTCTAGAAATGCAGCATCTTTTCAAGTGCAGTTAGAGATTGGTGAAGGGGTCACTGTGGTGGTCATGCAACACCAAGATTCCGCGGGAGCTGCTGAAGTGGTCGCTGATCATATCAAAGAGTCCTTTAACGTGCCTGTTGTACCACTGGCAGATCTTTCAGGAGCACGGGATGCTCAAATTATTGCCGGAACCTCAATGACTCCTGCGGAACATGAGGATGCATTGGACAGATTGCTTCAAACAGGACAAGTTTTGACATATCTGTTTGACATCCCCCAAGATGTAATAGCAATTTAATTAGACCTCATTTCCACAAAGGGGAAGCTGGTCATATCCGAAGTAAGGGCCGAGCATGTTGAAGCTGAAGTGCAGAAACTACAAGAGCAGCTCGTAACCTTATAGGCAGCACAACAAGATCCTTTGCAATTCATTCTTGTAGACTAGCTAGAAAGTTTTAGGACTGAGCAATTAACAAAGTTAATTGCAGAAAATAAAAAGATGGCAGAAGAAAAGGAGACGGCCACTTGGGATGCCTCTGCAGCTCAAGCACAAACTCATGCGCATCTTAAGGCACTCAGGGCCTTAGAAGAAGAAAATAAGCAGTTGGTTGCAGATAACCTTCGGTTGAATTTTGTGGAGAAACAAAACAATGTTCTCGATGAACACTTTCATCAGTTGCGAGAACAGTTCATTCAAGTTAACTAGGATGTAAGCCTTTTAGCCAGAGAGAATCGAACCCTCTCAATGGAGGAGGTACGCGCTATTTGACAGAAATCAGCAATTGAGATAAGCGTGTGGCAAAATGAGGCTAAACGACACGAGAAGCTGAAGGAGCATTTCCATGATCAGGTGGGGATGTACAAACAAATCCTGGAGAAGGAGATCCATATGGCCAAGGCCCAAATCAACAACATCAGTGCCCAGCACACTAATTGGGGGGCCATATTGGACAGTTATGCCTTCGCCCACTAAGCGGAAATTAAGAGTTAGGACCTACAGATCCAAGACTTGACTGAATACATGGAGTTGGCAAACCTTTGATATGCCAACCTGGCCATGTTAATAGCAGGATGCCCGAGGTCAGAGCTCGAGCAGCAGGTAGCTTCCACCCACATAAAATATGAAGCAGAATTTGCAGAGAGCAAGAAGCTGGTTGAAAAACTAGGTGTTGCAAATTCTGAACTCGCGGTGGTAAAAGAAAGCTACTAAGGACATAAAGATGTGGCAACCGATTTGGCTCAACGGCTAACAGAGCTTCACGAATACAAAGACAAAGCTAGAGCCTATGAAGAGGAACGACGGGTGTTCGCGTCATGGTACATCAAGGCTAATCAGATGTTTCCGCAACTACCCTGTCCGTGGGAAGTGCCGACTCCATCAAATATCGGAGCATCAGCATGGACAACACAAGACCCTCGAACCAAAGAGGAGAAGCTCCAGGCCATTCTTCAGCGTCATCAACCTTCAAAGTTTGGAGCACGTGACAAAGGGAAAGCACCCATGGAGGAGCCACCGCCACTAGGAACTACATGAGTTCCACATTTTTCTAGTTGTAGTATTTTTTCTTTGTGTTGTGTCTTTTCACACTACTGCATTAGTCCATTTCTTTTTCCAGTTAATAATCCCATACCTATCCCCTGTGTAATCAATGAAGCTTGTTCTCCTTGTAACTCGAGGACGAGTTTTTATTCAGTCGTGGGGGTATGATGAGATGCGATTCGCATAGGCCACGATATCGCGTCCGTTGCGATATCGCATCCCCCCGCGATATCGCGTATTCCCTACAATATCACGTATGCGATATTGCATCCCCCCGCGATATCGTGTATTCCNTAGATTAGATTCTCTTACCCTTTTCCTCCTAGTTTAGTTTAGTTAATATTATTTTCCACTGCCATCAGGAGTAGCATAGATTAGGAAACACATCATACACCTCATCTAGACTAAACCATACGTGACATATGCAATACTAGTCTAGGTGGGAAGACAGCGAACTGCGACATAAGGCTAACTATCTAGGTGCCACAACTAGTCCATCTACGGAGTTCGACTGGATCGTGTGTGCGCTGCTCGTTTCGTATGGTTGAGTGTAGGGGTACCTCGCCACTCATCAGAGGTCATACATGAGATTTGGCAAGGTTTTAGTGGAGTTAAAATTTAGATAATTTATAAAAATAAAATTAAAAACTAAAAAAGTATAAAGCATACACAAACCTTTACTTCTAGTTTACAAATTTTTCTTAAATGAGATAGTATTAAAAAAATGCAATGCATGCTTAAAAATAAGATATAATAATTTATAAAAAAAATCCACATTATAAGGATCTATTACAAAATGAAGTGTGCTTTGATATCGTTATTTATTGCTCTATTTCCTTTATTTTTTAAAAAATTTAAAAAAGAAAACTAGAAAATAAAAAATTTATTCAGAACAATAATATAGATATAAAAAAACATAAACAAAAATATCGTTTTAAAAATATGATATAAATGCATTTATCAACAAGAACAAGCCAAATGCATTTACACCATATTTTAAAAATAATAAAATGAAAAGATAGAGAGTAAATCTAGGGACTTGCTTAATATTGAATTTTTAAAAGGTAAACAAAATATTGTCATAGGTTCTTAGGTCTATGGGACTAGTTCTATAATTCCTTTTATCAACTTTCTTTTTAAAAAATGTATAACTTTGTGATACCCAATAGAACCAATCCTGTGACCTATGATTGACAAGGATTGACAGGCTAAGACTTTTGCCACTAGGCTAACACTTCATAGGTGTACTTTTCACTCAAAATTTTTCCTCAACATAGGCCTAGACCTAATGGATGTTTTTTTTTTTCTTTTTCTTTCTCCAAACTTTGAAACAAGAAAAACTTAAAATGGGAAAAAATTAGAAATGTTAACTAAATAAAAAGCAAATATAACTAAATCAAAACCTACAAGATAAATTGTACATAATGAACTACTTTACCTTTTTGTATAAGAATAAATACTCCAAACTATATGTACTTTATATTACTCTAAGAAATTAGTCTTTGAAAAAATATCGTTTACCTTCCCCTCATTGAGCTAAAGCCTTTAAACAATAATAAGATTTTCAAATTTTTAGCATAAATTTTTGTTCTTTTAAATTTTATACTAGCTAGTTTCAAATTTATGAATTTGAGTGTATTTAATTCATTGAATAATCTCTCATTTCCAAACTTGAAATCTTTAAGAGGTACCTATAGTGGTGGATATTTTTCACATCAATCTCAAAAAATTAGGTTTCTAATTTTCTAAAAACAAATCATGAACATCTCTCACCATTTTTCCTAAAGATTTTCTTAATTAAATGAAATTTTTAATCAAGTTGTGTTAGAGTAGTATTAGGATGGAAGACCTCTCAAAAAGCTTATTTTTAATACATCAATTCTTAACATTCTACTTAAATAATAAAAATATTAGTACAATCTCAAGAGAGATCATCCCAAAATCTCAACAAGGGTGGTTTCATGAAGGAGTATAGTGGCTATAAAAATGAGATATTAATAATATTGATGTAATCAAAAAAATGGAAAAATGAGACAAATGCAAATATAAATACCCAAAAAAAAAGTGATTTACATACGTGTGGGGGGTCAGAGTATGGAACGAATGTTCCGACTGGGCCACAAATTCGTCCTCTTCCTCTTCCCCATGCTGGGGCTCTAACGTAGCCCGTGAAGCCTGGCCTTTGGCCATGACCAACTGTGTTATAAGTTCGTGTTGGTGTTCGGTGAAGGGAATTATGTCGTAAGCTGTTGGCTTAAAATCATAGCCCCCTCGGTGGAGCACCTCGAAATTTCGTTTTGCTTCAACTTCAGCTCGGCTAAGAGCCAGCTTCGCCTGGATCTTAACACATATAAAGTTATATTCTTCAAGGGTTATGACCGTGAAAATGGGCTCTTTTCCCTGAAGCCTCAATGACCGGCGCAATGGCCCCTGAGCTCCTGTTGCGCCAGGAGTTGGCCTGGTGACCTTGAGAGGGTTCACAGATGTGGCACCCAAATTAGCAGGGACCATGGCGGTTGTGTTTGTGTAAAAGGAATCCATTGATTAATAAGATTGAGAGTAACTGGTAATTGGATCTAAAAGAAAATGGCTGGCAACGAAAAGTACAAATAGGCTTTCTACCCTGTAGGATTTCAAAGAAATCGTCCTTGTGACCGATCTACACCACACGATTCGCCGTAAACTTCCTTAGAGGTATTACGTCTATGGTTTAGGGTATAGATCGCTAACAGGGCTACCCAAAATATCCAGATCGGAGCCAAAAGGCCCTCCTTCTAGCGCTAGAAAACTGTAACGATGGAAAACGTCGGTAGCTGGAAAATACCGAACAAATTTCCGTGTACACAGTTCTAACCACGGATCCGCGCGAGGGCATTGCTGGAAAAAAATAAATCTGCGGCACCCTGAACGGTCTTGTCGATCAGACAGGGACTTACTAATTAGTAAACCAATGAATATCTCGTGGAACGATCTAATTCGAGGAATCGCGAAACGAGGGGAAAACGATGTAGATGAATTGCAACGATGATAACGTTAAACACGATAAGAGGAGGCTGACATAAGAGAAACACGTAGTTTCAAGATCTACGCTTTGACTTGAAAACTGTATATTTTTGTATATCTTGTTACACTGGGGAGACCCTGATTACTGGATGTAAAGAAAGCGCAAAACAACAAGAAAAATGTCCAAACAAGAGTCTGATCTACCTCGTGGGCTAAAGCCGGGGTGCAAGGAAGGTCAAGCTCTGACGTCTACCGATCAACTGTTTCTGACCAATAGAGTCTTCCCCAGCAGAACGATTACTCCTGTGGCCAGTGCTCAAAGTGAACTGCGCTCTATTTCTGCCGGAAGGTGATGCTGTTAACGGTTGCCAAAGAGCTGCTCTCTGTATCTCTGCTCAGAAATGATAAGTGCTCAAGTCCTCAGAAAATGCCTTTGCTTCTCTGATTTGCCAACCCCTATATCTTTGTCAACTGGGGTATTTATAGGCTGCGATGTTCCATGGAAACAGCGCAACCCTGGTGACGTGTATCCCGAATGTTTCGGGTACTATCGGTTTGACCATTTTTGCGTCGAATTCCATGACTACGCACAATACACTCATTCACGTATTGTGCGTGTGAAGAAGAGGTGTACATCGGGCATGTTTCAACTATCTTTGAATGATATTACGCTCATTCACACTGTGTTGCGTACATGAGCGTATTACAACATGGAAACAATGGAGTCGTGCTATTTTATGCTCGCTTACGCAGCCGCGCGTAATGACGCGTAAACTATGTCTGGCTCGGCGACGCAATACGCTGTAATACGCTACATTGCGTAATGAGCGTAAAATGTGTCATATGATACGCTGCATTGCGTAACCAGCGTAAAATGATTTATCTGCATGCCAAAGAAAGTTGATCTCTTGCACTGCTCCAGACTTTGCTTTTTCCCTTTTGTAAATCTCATTACGTTGTCGTGCGTAACAGAGCGTAAACTTGTCTTTGAAGAAAAGTTGAGATGTGCACTTGCCTGAATTGCGAATCTTTGCCCGAGGACGACTCACAATTTTCACGGTGTTTCAATGGCCCCTCTTTGTTGACGGTTGGAGGGCTTGCCCGAAAGACGTCGACAAAGAATACGAAACACCGGATTGGTGAAGCGAGAACAACATCCATCCATGGCTACTCAAGCATTGCCCAGTCAACATGGAAGAGAAAAACTGGAGGGAATGGGAGATAGACTGATATGGTAGAAAAACGGGTTCGGGGAAGATGCAAATTGTTCGGGATGGTAGAAGTATGGAACATGCTTACTGAATGCACAGAAACGTACGCACATTTGTTTCAACAAGGATGCTTTCAGACGAGCATAGCGCATCAGCCTGAGATTTTCTCTGTTACAGATTATAGCAAGAATGCTTGCAAAAGGAGCGTTGTGCGTCACTTTTGTGATATCTCTGCCAGTGTGAGCATGGAAAAGGGATACTTGCGTATGTAGCTTTTGCGTATGGGGAGCGGGTGGTGGGGAGGAAAGGAAATAGGCATGTAGTTCTAGGTGGTTGAGCCAACCTGAGCAGCCATCTCAAAATGTTGTTGTTCTTCACCGCTCAGATGTACGCACCTTTGAACGACATCCTCCAAAGCAAGTGACTTGCAACCACAAGAGAAAATAGAGGACACCATTGCTCATGCGAAAAAGAGGCGCGATTGTCGAAACGAGGGCCGTTTGCTGTGAGATGGAGTGATTGGGCCATGAAGAAGGAGCTGGAGCATGAGGGCGGAGCTGCCAATCCTGATGATTGGCCCAACATATCTTCGCCAAAAGGCATCAGACACAGTGCAGCTAACTGGTTGTACAGGAATCCAACTAGATGAATTTGCGAAGCCAGTGTCCGATAGCGATGATCGGCGGAGGTTCCCGAGGTCGCTATCGACGAGGATTTCGTCGGGGCTTCGGCTGGCAAGACTAAACTCCCAGAGGTACCACCGCTGCAATGGATGCAGCGATGGCATCTCTGAGGGATCAGTAAGATGCCCCTCAGCTCATCCGAGGAATCAGTAGGATGCTGGTGGGGTGGCGACGCCGGGACTGTCCCAGTATCCCACCTCGTTGTTTGTGCAACTGTACAGAGATGATCACGCTCGCTTGATTTACATGGCAGCAGTCTATAAGTCCCAGTTTTAAGTCCTGGTAGACTGCCGTTACTGGTTTTAAGTCTCAGCAGACCGTGGTCCCAGTTTAAAGTCTGGGCGGACCGAGAAGTACTAGTTTTACGTCATAGCCGACGGTGGTATGTCTGATTTATGGTCTCAGCAGACCATGCTGTGGATGTCAGTCTCATGTCATGACCCATGGACAGATCTGTGCTAGTTTTACGTCTCAGCAGACGGCTACTTACGTGTGCCAGTTTAGCGTCGTGGCAGACGCATGCAAGAGATGCCGGTTTTTCGTCTTGGCGGACCTGTACAACTTTGCCAGTTTTTTTTCATAGCGGACGGTCACAACGTGCCAGTTTAGCGTCTTGGCGGACGATGGGTGCCAGTTTAGCATCGTAGCGGACGTTTAGTGCCATACCTGCTTATTCACACCGGAGATACTGCTAGATGTAATACCTTTTCAGATATACGTGATTTACAGGGTTTAGTAGTGTGTTGCCGTTGATGTCTGCTTGTCTGAATGCTCTGTTGGTGTACGCATCTGTCACCAAGAAAGGGCCCTCCCAGTTTGCAGAGAATTTGCCTATTGGTTCGCGAACGGTTTTGAGAACGAGATCTCCCTTCTTGATCGGGCACTGCTAAAGGTTGTGATGATGCTTCTGTCTCTGTTTATGCTGATATGTCTCAATCATGTCAAGAGCCTGTATTCGCTTCTCTTCCAATGAATCCAAATCCATAATCCAAGACTCGGTGTGTTGAGCCTCATTTATAATGGTAGAGAGGACTATTCTTAGGGAAGGAATTTGCAACTCGAGAGGCAGCACTGCTTCAGATCCGTAAACCAGGCTGTAGGGCGTACTACGTGTAGCCATCCTACACATGGTACGATATGCCTAGAGCACGTAGAGGATTTGTTCGTGCCATCGTCTTTTGTTGCTGTAGAGCATTTTCTTAAGCAAATTGATGATCACTTTGTTCGTTGCTTCAGCTTGACCATTCGCTTGCGGGTAATAAGAGGAGGAAAAATATTTTCTAATGCCCAGGTTATCACAGAAGGATTTGGTTTCCGTACTACTAAACTGTGGCCCATTGTCGGTCACGATAGTCATTGGGAGACCAAATCTGGTTACGATATTGTCCAGGATAAAATGACAAACTTGTTGGGATGTGATTTTTCGCAGGGGGACAACTTCTACCCACTTCGTAAAGTACTCATTAGCGGTAATAATGAAGCTGTGCCCTACAGAAGATTTCGGCGTGATGGGGCCTATAATGTCAAGTCCCCATCGTTGGAATGACCATGTTATCTACGTTGTATGTAATTCCGTAGGTGACACGTGTATGAGATTCGCATGACGCTGACACGTGTCACAGGTTTTAACCTTCGTCAGGCAATCTTTTTCCATGTGTGGCCAGTAGTACCCTAAGCGATGAATTTTTAGGGCCATAGCTTGGGGTGCTATGTGGCCGTCGCACAGTCCCTTGTGAACCTCGTCGACTATATGCTACGTTTGGCTTCTGTCGACGCAGGTAAGCAACATGCCATCAAAAGAGCGTCTACAAAGAGTACTGTCTCCTACGATGACGTATCGCCTAGCCCGCTTGCGAATCGCGTCTTTCTGTGAGCGTGTCAATTGAGGCGGTAGCTCACCCTGTAGAAGGTAAGTTTTAATGTCATCGTACCATTCAGGTGCGTTTTCCTCAAGAATAGAAGATATTTGCGCCGCCTGAATGATAGGATCTGTGCAGTCTGTTATCAATGCAGGGCAGGTGTCAAACAGGTGTGAAGGCATGTTCAAAGCCAGTGTTGCTAGTGTGTCGGCCAGTGTGTTATCTGTGTGTGGCACGTGCTGGGCATCGGTGGTCATGAATCGTCTCAGAAGATCTTTAGCCTTATCGCAGTAGGGCTGCAAAAGTACAGCCTTGCAGGCGTAGACTCCTGTGATCTGATTTATGACAAGCATGGAATCGCCCCTAATCGCCAGGTGTCAAACATCGAGTTCACTGGCAGTTAGTAATCCCCTGAGGAGTCCCTCGTACTCTGCCACACTGTTCATACAGGGGAAGGTCAAGCGATAAGCGTGAAGACGCACATCCTCAGGCGATAGCGTAATAACAATGGCAGCACTGCCACCTCTAGCAGTTGAAGCTCCGTCGAAATACAACGTTGCTTCAGGGCCTGTCAATACAGGGCTTAGACTATGTACATGTTCATCGGGAAATTCTGGTTCTATGGTTGCGTGACTATTAATTGGTGACGTGAATAACTGGTCGGCTATCGCTTGGCCTTTCATAGATGATTGGCCAATATAATACAGATCAAATTCTGTGGTGATAGCCTTCCAACGAGTGATCCTGCTGCTCTCATATAAGTTATACGTAATGGTCCTAAGGATGTTATTTTTACAAATGATGTTAACCAGGCTACGAAAAAGGTAATGTCTACACTTTTTGAGCGTAAAAATTAATGCTAGACAATTACGCTCGATTTCATTATACCTCATTTCATACGCATATAGAGCATGGCTCAAGTAGTAGATGGGCACTTCTGACCCGTCATCCCTTCTTTGACAAAGCAATGCCGCTAACACTACGTCCGAAGTAGCGAGGTAAATGAAAAATGGTAAGTCCCTTTGTGGCGGGAAAACCGTTGGTAGATGTTGCAATTCCTGTTTCAAACTGTCAAACACGCGCTGGCAATCTTCTGTCCATTCGAAATTAACCCCCTTTTTGAGCAGGTGCTGCATAGGGTGCAGCTTATCGGTTAATCTCGCGATGAATCGGCGTATGAACTGTAATCGTCCCTGTAACCCGCGTAATTGCTTGAGGTCTGTAGGAGGCGCTAACCCGACAATGGCTTTGACCTTATCAGGGTCAACTCGTATGCCGGTTTCTGACACCATGAACCCTAGCATGCATCTGATTTTGACACCGAATACTCACTTCTTTGGATTAAGCCGAAGCTCGTACTTAGAGCATATTTTGAGGACTAAGTCCAGGTCTTCTGAATGATCCCTAGACTTTAAAGACTTGATAGCTATATCGTCTACGTAATCATTCAATTTCCCCAAGAGGTAGTCGCTAAAGATGTATGTCATGGCTCGCTGATACGTCGCTTCGGCGTTCTTTAGACCAAAAGGCATCATAGTGTAGCAAAAGGTGCCCCAGGGCGTCATGAATGTCGTGGTCAATTGATGCTTTGGGTTGATGTAGATTTGGTTATAGCCTGAGAAACCATCCATGAAGGATAGGAGCGCATGCCTAGCTATCGTGTCGACTAGCTGGTCGATACTCGGCAACGGGAAGTTATCCTTGATTGTGGCCTTGTTCAAATCGCGGAAGTCTATGCAGATGCGTATGCTCCCGGTCTTCTTCGGCACGACTAAAATGTTAGACACCCAGCCCGAGTAATCGACTGCATGGATGAAACCAGCCTGATACAGCTTGGTGATTTCATCACGCACAACTAGCGTGATCTCTGGCTTGATTTTGTGCACCTTTTTCCTGACTGCTTTAATCTGCGGGTCTAAGATGATGTTATGCTGGATTAATCTGGGATCGAGTCCAGGCATATCTTCATACGACCATGCGAAGACTGTAATGTTGTCTTGCAGGACCTGCTTTATAGCATCGTGCGTGTTCTTGTCTAACAAGGCACTGACCTTAAGCGTTTTGGGTTCACCTTTATGCGTAACGATAGAGACCTCATTAATGGGGTCCTCGGTTATGTCTCCAGCCTCCAGGTCTAGCATGCGTGTCCACTGTTCTGGCCATTCCTGGGACGTTTCCGACGTTGCTATCGTTACGCTGTCCAAAGGGGAACTAATGTCTAAAAGTGTAGCGTCAAGCTGCCTAACTACCCTCCCGTACGGGCCTGTTAGTGTTAAGGGTGCTGAGAGGGTGGCGTCCATTTGCTGATTGCCCTGCAAAACCACCAAGAGCGTGAAGAATTAGGAGAAGGATGATGTGATGTTTGCTAAACGTGGAAAGCTAGTAAGATTTTGAATATTGTAAAACCGGCTGTAATCAATGCGACCCGATTACGAGGCGATAAGATGTGGTAGTTTAAAGTCATTTCGGATAGTGGAGCGTGCGATATCAGCTGCATTAATATCTTGATTTTCGGGTTCCGTTTTAGGAAAGTCCCACTGAAATCGGATGTTAAGTCAGTGATCCTCGCATATAAGTAAATGGTTTTTGATGAAGGCAGACTGTTGGCTATCGTGAATTCGAATTTGTAATTGTTGTTGAGCGAGAGGAAGAAGAACAGAAGATTAGAGCATGCGGTTTGTTAAGGGTTGCAAGTATTAGACTGTGAAAATCTTGAAGCTGTTATCATGGCACCGAATCAAAAGGAAGAACGCAAACCTGGCCAAGATTGACGAGGTGCAAGAAAACCTAGAGCGCGTTTCGCAGGCGGTGGTGGATGTACGTGACCCTACGCCTTTGAACCGGTAAGTGATCTCTCGCACGCTTATTTTGTTTTAATGTTTATGTTTCATAGTGTCTTTTGCATGAATGTGAGTTACAAATTATGGACCTCGGGTTAATGCGAGGGTTTGATGGGGGGTGCGTCTATCGCCGTTGTTAGAGACGAACCTTGCGTTATTGCAAGGGTTTGGGCAATTTTGGAGTGGATAAGTAGGCGTAGTTTGTAAAATTTCTGTATTAGTCATGCAAAACTGTAAACATAGGCGTTAATGTATGTACTGGGTCTGCTGTACAGGATTACGCTAAAACCCATTCTGATTGTGTTGGACATTGTGGGGGTCTTGTGCTGTATAAACCCCATCGTCCCCAATGTCCCTCCCCTGCACACGCGGTTGCAAGGGAAGGCCATATGGTTTCGACGGGGGGCGCTGGAGTTTCTGCAATTCTTGTTGCGCAACTACAGCGTTATTGTATGGTCTGACCTGTCTGGTGATATCGTCGGTGCTCTTTTAGAGCACCTGCTGGCGGGCTCTGTGCAAGGGATTCTGGCATTTTTGACAGATGGGGCCATCGATACGGCCCATCCTGAGGACCAAGAGCTTAGCGCCCGGGGCTTAAGGAGCTTAAGCTAGATCTAGGAAATGGCCCGATTCAGCTGTTATCATGCATATAACATGCTGTTCGTGGCTCGCCATGTCTTGACTTGTTTCCAGAACCCTCAAGGCACGGTGTACTACGCAGGCGGGTAAGCAGATTTTATTAACTGTCTATGTTTTTGTTGTTGTTGTTATATGTCTGTTATCGATGTGCAATGTAAGAGAAGCCTAGGTGTAAAAAATATAAGATAAGCTGATGTTGTATGGTACAGGTTTTTTATCCATGACAGCAGGTTAGTCGGAAACGGAGATACGTTATCATGGGCCGAAACGACGATAATGGCATTTACCTCAACTAGCAATGTGCGCGCCGGTGTTATAGGGAAAATTGGCTTTGACATGTGTAAGTACCCCACCCGCTATGCTAAGGCTTTTGAGAATTGCCAGAGGCTCGGGTGGCTGCATGATGACTGGACCTTAGATCTGCCCCTTACCGTTGAGGACGTCCAGAGGAACTTGCTGCCATTTCCTTTGCCATTCGGACCTGGTGAGGCTGTTATAGTGCGTAATATCGTTATAAATTGTGGACATTGTGTAATAGTGTTTTGGTTTGACTTGTGTTTCACGCTGTGCAGTTAGGGAATCCCGGGAGATTACCCTTACAACTTCCGGTCGCGAGGCGAACGCCGTCCTCTTTCGCTATGGCGACATCAAGGACACATAGCGCTGGCTCGGCCACTCGGCGGCCCCAGTCGCGGTGACCTCCAAGATCTGAGCAGCAGGGCTAATGCACCTGTTTTTGGCTGCGACTCCCGATGTCCCTGCCAGTGAAATGCTCACCCTGGTCAACTCCTTCAATGAAAAGACGGAGCGTTTTTACACGCGCGTACACAACGTACGCGTAAGTTTTGACATTGACGCTCCGCTCTTCGCGGACCTGTTTGGCATCCCTTCGGATGGCCCTCCTGTAAGTGAGAAGGTGAAGAGGAGTGCTGCCTTCCAGGATTGGCTGAAGGAGTGGGTGAGGATCCCGAAGGAGACGAAAGGGTTTCCATGTGAAAAATTCGAGATGAGCGCTGCTAAGACGCTTTATCCCCTTTTCCGAGCCCGGACCTTCCCCAAAACTCTCTCGCAGGCGAAGTTCTTTTCTGTAGAATAGACCCGCATTATGCGAGAGGTTCTGGAGGAGGGGACCCAATTCAATTGGGCAAGCTATTTTGCCAAGGGATTGCGTAATGAGATGATCAAGCTTCGCAAGAATCTTGAGTCCCGTTTCAACATGCATTATGCCTTCTTCATAGCTTGCCTCTGGCGATTTGCTGAGTTTCTGGTCATCCAAAGGAATGGGGTTCGGGCGCAGCAAGACCGAGACCAGCTATCCAGACCTTGGATTGCCCACATCCTCAGCACTACCCATGGGCAGGATCCACTGGAAGGGGTCAGGGAGTCGCTGTCTATAACGACCAAGGGTTTGGCGGTGCCCCAAGTGTGAGGCCTCGACAGCGTAGGCGGGATAATGCCCACTTACACCGGCGATGCCTCGCGAGGGAAACGCCTGGCGGAAGAAATTGTAGAACCTGAAGCTTGGCGTAAAAGGCTCCGCCTAGCCGAGGCCCCTGGAGGTGACACAGGTAGAACCGTGGCGGTCAAAGTTCAATGGAGTAAGCCTCCGCCTGGTAAGCGTGAAGGAATTGTATTACACAATGTTTTGTTTAGGTGTTTTGGAATGATATGCTAATGTGCTGTGATATGGCCAGTAAAAATTACAAAGGGGCTAACCCCTGAAACAGGGGCAGTAGTAGTACGTCGTGGGGAGGGGGCCTCAATTTTGGAAGAAGAGGCCTCAGCTGTTAGCATGAGTCGTGCGCAGGCTCTGGTGCCTGAGGAGGCCCCGACTACTAGCGAGAGTCGTGCACAGGACCAGGTACATGAAGAGGCCCGGGCTACCGGAACTAGCAACGCACAGACTCAAGTGTGTGAAGAGGAGAGGGGACGGAAGATGTTGGCGAGGTTGCCACTATCACTGGTAAAGGTAATGAATGTGTTAGCGAATTTGCAAGATTTTATTAATAGATGTATCTTTTACCTGGATTAGGCTACAGGAGAAGAGGAGGTGTCCACGTCTGCGGCTGTGAGCAGAGCGTGGAAAGACTTCCCTGAAAAATTCACCTTCATGGAAGGCATTGTCAGTGACATGATCGAGCGTCTGGAGTGCGTGGAACCTAGAGCTGGTACGTTATGGTTATAATAAGTTTGTGATATCGTATAGTGGTAATACGTCATCAACGTTTGATGGTTGTTTCTATTAGGAGCTTGCCTCCGATGGGATCCCACGGAGTCCATTGATCTGGACATAGTGGAGCCACCATCCAATGAAGTAGCCGTGCCACGTCACATTTATGAGGAACTACGTAAATGAACGTTACGCTTGACACGCTCCTTATGGGAAAGTAGGGGTGTAAATGAAAATCTATGGAAAAGGTTGCAAAGGTCAGAACAAAGGGTTGAGTCTCTGTCCAAGGAGGTTGGAGACTTAAAATCACGGTGCGACTTCCTACAGGTGCGAGCGATAGGGGATGAAGACTGGCGTACCGCTATTGTTGACCACTCCCAGTATTGGACAGCCATCAAGAACAGTGTATAGACCAGTTGGACGTTGGTCGAACAGCGGATGCAGATAGAACTCCTAGCCCAGAAGAGCCAAGACTGGAGGGATTATTGTGCAAGCGTGCAAGAATGGGGGTAGAAAGAGAAGGACCACAAGCACTTGTACAAGCGGGAAAGCAATGCTTATCGGAAACTCTACCGCGACCTTGCCGTCAGGGCCCGGTTCTTAGAAGTCTTCCAGGATGTCATCGGAGCTTCCGATGCTTTCAAGAAGTTTGAGGAGCAGGTGACTGTAACTGCGTCCCTGGAAAGGGCGATGACTTTCCCTGGGGGTCAGGCCACAATCCCAACTTTCTTCCCAGACCCACCCCGCTGGAGCAGCGTGGAGAAAGGAAAAGTAAAGGCTGGAGCTGCCTTGGGAGAGGATGTATGGCCAGATCTAATGGAGGAAGAGATTATGGAGTGCCTGTGGGCTGGCCTGGACAAGCTTTCCTTTGCTGCGAAAGCAGGGCCGTCGCAAGTAAGTTTATGCATGACTCAGTTTGCATTTTCTAATTATGATGTTAAGTCTTATGTAGCTAATGGCCCACTGTATTTAGGTACCAACTGAGGATAGGGAAGACGAACACGCTGAGGAGTTAGCAGAGGAAGCAGCAGAAGTAGAAGAAGAAGCAGTGGAAGAGAAGGAGCACAGCGATGAAGAGCGTCCCCCCGTGGACCTGGCACCGGAACAAGGACCCTGCGAAGAAGAAGTTCTTCACGAAAGACTGATTCCCAGAGACGATGGCCCACTGGAGGACAATCCACTAGGGCTGGATCTAGATTTGAGAGATACCGGCGACAACGACAGTAGAGGAAATGCGTAATTGTAGTTTACGCATAGTTTCATTGATGATGAAGTGAAGCATTGTTCTAGGAATGACTAAAAAAACGTGTTATAAAACCTGGTGGATGTTTCTGATGACGGTTATATATATATATATATTTTTGTGTTTTGACCTATAACGCGTGAGCGTAATTGTTAAGAATTTCACCTAAGTTATAATGATAGAATATAGTTGCTAGTTTAAGGCCATCGCGGGCCGTCATACGATTCTGCGAAAACTAGAGACTAGTTTAAGGCCATCGCGGGCCGGATGCATAATGTAGAGAAAGCGTAAATGATGATAATGCTTGATTCTGCGTAACTAGTTTAAGGCCATTGCGGGCCAACTGCGTAATCAAGCGTAAAGAGTCATAGTATACAATTCTGCGTAACTAGTTTAAGGCCGTTGCGGGCCAACTACGTAATCAAGCGTAAAGAGTCATAGTATACAATTCTGCGTAACTAGTTTAAGGTCGTTGCGGGCCAACTGCGTAATCAAGCGTAAAGAGTCATAGTATACAATTCTGCCTAACTAGTTTAAGGTCGTTGCGGGCCAACTGCGTAAATTGTAATAGAATATAATGGTGCGTAAATGCGTAAAATGGTGTGATAACAGGAATAACACGGATACGATAAAAACATAAGACATGACAATCGTAAAAACAGAAAGCGAATATAGCGTAAAAAGGAGTCTGTTGCAACAAAAGAAACTGTTAAATACGAACCGCGATAATTGTCAAAGATATGATATCGTACGCAGAGACCATTGCTCAACCATTGATACGCAATTGTCTCTTGATGGTCTTTACGTTGGTCGCTACGTAAGGACGAGGAGACTTATGATTTGACTCCTCTACACTGCCATCCGGAAACGGCAGGTCAGCCCAAACTAAACCGTCATCATCGCTGTTGGTTTGTTGAGGGGCTTGGAGATGGGTCTGATCGTCAGTCGTCTCTATCTCCGAGCCCTGTTCCTCTTCAATGTTATTGACGGTCCTGGGGGTGATTTCATCACCATGTATTACAACCTCCCCTCCGGCATAGGGCAGGTGTATCTCCTGGTGTATCGGTGATGAAACTGCCCTCAGTTGAGCTAACCACGGCCTCCCCAAGATTAGGTTGAACCCTGGCATCTCCTCGACGACTAGGAAGGTGGCCTCAGTTGGAAATTGGTCACCCGCCACAAACTCGATGCGCACCATCCCCTTCACTTGAACCCGTGCCCCATTGAACGATTTTACGTAGGCCATTGTCGTGGGAGTGATCTAGTCGACCAGTCCCAACCTATCCACAATGGAATAGGGAATGACGTTGGTGGCTGCGCCATCGTCTACGTGCACTCTCCGGATCTGGTATTGACCGACCCGGATAGTGATGAACATAGGTTCGGTTGTCACCTGACCTTTGTCTGGATCGTCCTTCACAGACTCATTATGGAAGGTCAGTGGGGTAGGCCTAGTCTGATCAGCCTCAGAAGGAAACATAACAGCGTGGATCGCTTCCTCTTCCGCTGATAAACTAGCATCCACTGATATGGATGTCAGCATGTGTACCATGGCCTCACGGTGTTCGCGAGATGTCATAAGCAAGTCGTACATGCTCAACGTTGTGTTTTTCTATTTAAGAGCCTGTTTGACTTGCGTAAATGCGTCAAGGAGGTCCTTCTCTCGGCCAGGTTGTTTGCATCCCTTGTCCTCTTCCATTCGCCCTAAGAGACGGATCTCTCGAGGTGGAACAGTGTTGGCCGAAGGGCTACTCTTTTCCTTGCCCAGAGGATGAGACTGCATTTCTGTGCCTTTATCTTGCTTCTGAGGCATAGACAAGGGTGCAGAGGCCAGGGGCCTAGGCTTAGGGAAGTTGAGCGTAAAGTGGTCCTTTGTTGCATTAACTGAGGTGTCCTCTCCTTTTCACTTGGGAGGCGATGGTTGGTTATTCTGGCTAGAGGTCTACCCCTGCGTGAGAGGAGTGGCCTGTGGTTTTGGCGCCTTGATAATGAAGGGCACTCTTGGCATGGGCGCGGATGAAGTCGCAGCTTGAGTGTTGTTGGGTGACTAAGGGTTTATGTGAGAAGGTGCCCGTATAATGAATGGCGGCCTTGAGACGCCACTGGCTGCCGATGAAATGGTTGGCCCCCTGGGCGAGCTGGCGGGCACGCGCAAAACAAAAGGTTGTTTTGGTGGTCCCTGACACTTGCCATCCGTACTCACCACAGTGATTGTATAAGGATCGTTGTTTGCGTTCAACGAGTCCTTATATACATGCAGTGTTTGGTTTTCTGGACGCGTTGGGTTACTGCTGTCTAATTTGAGATGACCTTCGTCGATCATGCGTTGAATGTCGTCCTTCAACGCCCAGCAGTAATCCGTGTCATGACCACACATCTGGTGGTAGTCATAAAAACGGTCCAGCCTGAAAGATCTCGGAACTGCTGGTTTGTTAGGTAAGGCTAAAGAAGGGTCCTTCAGCAATTCATAGTGACGTCTGTGATGCTTCAGAGCCTCCTCAGACACCTTCTTAGGTTGAATGTGTCGTGCCGCTAATAGTTGTTTCAACAGTTTGGAATGTTTCACAGGCAAGGCCGCGTATTTTGAACGATCTTTACGCTCAAAATTTGGCTTTGGCTGGGGGGCCCTTCAGAGGCAGTTGCGTTTTGGCTGGTGCCGGCACCAGCCGTGGCCTCGAGCGCTGTTGTGGGCACCTTCTTGTTCTTGTTCTTTGCGCCTTTAGTCAGCGCAGCTACTGTCGTTGTTGCCGCCTTACCCTTGTCTTTGGCCTTGTTATGTGCGTTCCGGTAAGCGACATACGCCGCGTCTTTGCTGGCCTCCGCAGCATCTTGGATGCTTCTAACTTGAGCGAAGGCCTGATATAAAGAGTTAGGAGAAAGGTAATACAACTTTGACTTAATGAAGTCGTTAACTGCTCCTTTGAATATCGCCAGCATATGTGAGTCTGCGATTGGCTCGCGGATCTCATTCAAAGTAGCGTTCCATCGCTGTATAAACTTTTGGATGGGCTCGAGCGGGTCTTGTTTCACTCCCATGAGCTGATCCAGCGTGACTTCCGGCTTCAGGTTGTATTTGAAGCAGGTCAAAAATTGGGTCAGCAGCTCTTCCAAGGTTGAGATGGAAGAGCGTGGGAGGGCTCGGTACCAGTCCAACGCTTTCCCTGTTAATGACATTGCAAAGACTCTGATAATCGTATGTGGCCACTATTGTAGCAACAAGGATTCAGATCGAAAGGTGACTAAGTGAGCATTGGGATCCCCCTCCCCATTGTATTTGGTGAAATGAGGCAGGGACATCCCCTGCGGCAACAATAGCATTGGCACCGCTGGACTAATCGGATCATCCTGATAAAAGTCCATGATCTGAATAGTATCAGAACCAGTGGCTTTGAGGTGCTGAACCTCCTCGGTAAGAGTCTGGATAAGCTGGAAGGCTTGGTCCAGACCTGTTGACGACGGTGCTTGTGCAGAAGACACAGGAGGTTGGACTGGGAAGGCGGCGCCCGGAAACGAAAACGCTGGGAGAGGCTGGCTAGCTGCTTGTGGGGCGGGGATCCCTACAGGCGGAGGGGCCTATGAAGACCACCACCTACTGGTTTGCGACGAGGGGTTAGCTGCCGCCTACTGCGTAGGATGAGGGTAGATATATTGCTAGATCCCCTGTGGGACCTACGTTGTGGGTACAACGGAGGGTTGTGCACCATACAGCACAGACCGATTGTGTTGCACTGCAGGGTTGGCCCACAGAATAGCTGCAGGCTTTTGGACGTATGCTTGTGGCTGAACAGCCGCGGCAATCTGTTGAGTTAGAGGGGGCGGGAACATTTGCGCTGGGCGAGTTGTCGGTACGGTGTAAGATTGTACCTGAGGGATGAAATGTGGTGCGGTGGTCGTCGGGACCACCGCTGGAATGCTAGCACCCGTGGTAACGGAACCGCCCCCACGTTATTGAGAGGCATTTGTACTTGCAGCCCAGACGACTGCGCAGTGGCCTACGGAAGGACAGGAATGTGCATCTGCGTGGTCATGGCTGGGTCAAGAGGGGCTACCTCTCCGTTGAAAGGAAACAAAGGATTTACATACGTGTGGGGGGTCAGAGTATGGAACGAATGTTCCGACTGGGCCGCAAATTCGTCCTCTTCCTCTTCCCCATACTGGGGCTCTAACGTAGCCCGCGAAGCCTGGCCTTTGGCCATGACCAACTGTGTTATAATTTCGTGTTGGTGTTCGGTCAAGGGAATTATGTCGTAAGCTGTTGGCTTAAAATCATAGCCCCCTCGGTGGAGCACCTCGAAATTTCGTTTTGCTTCAACTTCAGCTCGGCTAAGAGCCAGCTTCGCTTGGATCTTAACACATATAAAGTTATATTCTTCAGGGGTTATGACCGTGAAAATGGGCTCTTTTCCCTGAAGCCTCAATGATCGGCGCAATGGCCCCTGAGCTCCTGTTGCGCCAGGAGTTGGCCTGGTGACTTCGAGAGGGTTCACAGATGTGGCACCCAAATCAGCAGGGACCATGGCGGTTGTGTTTGTGTAAAAGGAATCCATTGATTAATAAGATTGAGAGTAACTGGTAATTGGATCTAAAAGAAAATGGCTAGCAACGAAAAGCACAAATAGGCTTTCTACCCTATAGGATTTCAAAGAAATCGTCCTTGCGACCGATCTACACCACACGATTTGTCGTAAACTTCCTTAGAGGTATTACGTCTACGGTTTAGGGTATAGATCGCTAACAGGGCTACGCGAAATATCCGGATCAGAGCCAAAAGGCCCTCCTTCTAGCGCGAGAAAACTGTAACGACGGAAAACGTCGGCAGCTGGAAAATACCGAACAAATTTCCGTGTACACAGTTCTAACCACGGATCCGCGCGAGGGCTATGCTGGAAAAAAATGAATCCGCGGCGCCCTGAACGGTCTTGTCGATCAGACAGGGACTTACTAATCAGTAAACCAATGAATATCTCGTGGAACGATCTAATTCGAGGAATCGCGAAACGAGGGGAAAACGATGTAGATGAATTGCAACGATGATAACGTTAAACATGATAAGAGGAGGCTGACACAAGAGAAACACGTAGTTTCAAGATCTACCCTTTGACTTGAAAATTGTATATTTTTGTATATCTTATTACACTGGGGAGACCCCGATTACTGGATGTAAAGAAAGCGCAAAACAACAAGAAAACTGTCCAAACAGGAGTCCGATCTACCTCGTGGGCTAAAGCCGGGGTGCAAGGAAGGTCAAGCTCTGACGTCTACCGATCAACTGTTTCTGACCAATAGAGTCTTCCCCAGCAAAACGATTACTCCTATGGTCGGTGCTCAAAGTGAACTGCGCTCTATTTCTGTCGGAAGGTAATGCTGTTAACGGTTGCCAAAGCGCTGCTCTCTGTATCTCTGCTCAGAAATGATAAGTGCTCAAGTCCTCAGAAAATGCCTTT
>MNCI01001727.1:274599-290185 GCA_015680685.1 Gnetum montanum | reverse complement strand
GAGGTATTACGTCTACGGTTTAGGGTATAGATCGCTAACAGGGCTACGCGAAATATCCGGATCGGAGCCAAAAGGCCCTCCTTCTAGCGCGAGAAAACTGTAACGACGGAAAACGTCGGCAGCTGGAAAATACCGAACAAATTTCCGTGTACACAGTTCTAACCACGGATCCGCGCGAGGGCTATGCTGGAAAAAAATGAATCCGCGGCGCCCTGAACGGTCTTGTCGATCAGACAGGGACTTACTAATCAGTAAACCAATGAATATCTCGTGGAACGATCTAATTCGAGGAATCGCGAAACGAGGGGAAAACGATGTAGATGAATTGCAACGATGATAACGTTAAACATGATAAGAGGAGGCTGACACAAGAGAAACACGTAGTTTCAAGATCTACCCTTTGACTTGAAAATTGTATATTTTTGTATATCTTATTACACTGGGGAGACCCCGATTACTGGATGTAAAGAAAGCGCAAAACAACAAGAAAACTGTCCAAACAGGAGTCCGATCTACCTCGTGGGCTAAAGCCGGGGTGCAAGGAAGGTCAAGCTCTGACGTCTACCGATCAACTGTTTCTGACCAATAGAGTCTTCCCCAGCAAAACGATTACTCCTATGGTCGGTGCTCAAAGTGAACTGCGCTCTATTTCTGTCGGAAGGTAATGCTGTTAACGGTTGCCAAAGCGCTGCTCTCTGTATCTCTGCTCAGAAATGATAAGTGCTCAAGTCCTCAGAAAATGCCTTTGCTTCTCTGATTTGCCAACCCCTATATCTTTGTCAACTGGGGTATTTATAGGCTGCGATGTTCCATGGAAACAGCGCAACCCTGGTGACGTGTATCCCGAATGTTTCGGGTACTATCGGTTTGACCATTTTTGCGTCGAATTCCATGACTACGCACAATACACTCATTCACGTATTGTGCGTGTGAAGAAGAGGTGTACATCGGGCATGTTTCAACTATCTTTGAATGATATTACGCTCATTCACACTGTGTTGCGTACATGAGCGTATTACAACATGGAAACAATGGAGTCGTGCTATTTTATGCTCGCTTACGCAGCCGCGCGTAATGACGCGTAAACTATGTCTGGCTCGGCGACGCAATACGCTGTAATACGCTACATTGCGTAATGAGCGTAAAATGTGTCATATGATACGCTGCATTGCGTAACCAGCGTAAAATGATTTATCTGCATGCCAAAGAAAGTTGATCTCTTGCACTGCTCCAGACTTTGCTTTTTCCCTTTTGTAAATCTCATTACGTTGTCGTGCGTAACAGAGCGTAAACTTGTCTTTGAAGAAAAGTTGAGATGTGCACTTGCCTGAATTGCGAATCTTTGCCCGAGGACGACTCACAATTTTCACGATGTTTTAGATATCATAATAAATATCTACATGTAATAATTCTAATATGGTGAGACTAGCAACTAGTAATGTAAAATGAGATTACAATAACTTTGAGTTAAGACTAAAATATGGAACAATGAGCAACATAAAGATAGAATATGCAAACTATATTTATTGCAACTAATCTAAGATGAACAACATATATTATTATAATGTTGTGGAATAGATTTCTTCTAACAAATCTTTAGTTTATTTTTATATAAACTATTCAAACTACTAATAATATATATGGAAGACTTAGATATATCTCTTATACTTAAGATTTAGTACTAATAATGTATATGTATATTGCACATAGTAATTTTAATTTTTCTTACTTAAACTATGTAGTTTCAATTTTTCTTACTTTGAAATATTTGTAAAATTGAGCAAGCAAACACTCATAAGCAAACGTGTCACCTTCAACAATAAAAAAAAACTCGAATTCAGCAGAAACGAAAATAAATACAAAAAAGTATAATAAAAAAGAAGGGGAAAGAAGCCTGCAATTCTTAGGAGAGGAATTGCCCTGTATTCAGAGGGACGTGTAATTGCATCATTTTGTTTTCATTGTTTTATTTTTTTTAAAGCATGTTATTTAACAGTTATCCCCGTATCCGGCTTATACGGTTGAAGGCCTGGAATTTGACAGTTATATAGACTTATATGGTCTTTCAAACCATATTATACAGGTTAACTTGTAAATAAAATGTATAAAATTAGCGGGTATTATGGCAAAAGACTGTGTAGGTAGGGAACGTATATATCCCGGTTATTAAATTCTAAAATTCCAACTCTATTGGAAATCTCTTAAATGTTCATATCAGTGAGAATCAGGTCAATGTGGTAAATGACTAGGTTATACGTTAGTGGCTATGCATCAAAAGAATCCGATTAGTGGAAATAAGGAATGAGGATTTGTGATTCTGAATGTGTTTGGTCCGTGTGCCTCAAGAAAAAGTGGGAGGGGTTCCTAGCCGGGGACATGATAGAGAAAATTTAAATATATTAGTTTTTTTAAAAAATTAAATCTCATATATCATAAAAAAAACATTGTAAAATATAGAACAAGTACAATGTAAATCCAAAATATTGTTAATGCTTAAAAATTGCAGAGATGATTGCAATATCACCATTAAACTGAAGCAAGAAAATTTTCAAAGGTATAGAGGGCATTGAATCCATTTTCTTCCTCAAGAACCGTAATCTGGCCAAACATATAATTTCTGCAACAACCAAAATGACAGCAATAAAATGAAACCCTTTTGTTACTCAATCCAATCTTTCCAAGAATGAAATTAAGCTTCAAGCCTCAACCAAATTTATAACAAATCACGTATGCTAATACTTTTGTTCAACAATGACCTGTGAGCAGCACTGTAGGACCATGTTAACATTACAAGAAGATACAACTTAACTAAACCAGACACAGTCCAGTAACTCACCTCACCTACAAACTTTTCAGATAGTGGGGACTGGCACTAGTAAAAACGGAGTGCCATGAGCTTGCTTATGGCCATTCGCCATGTGCTGTTGGCTCATAAGCAAACAGATTTTAAAAAAAGTTGAACAAGCATCCATCCATCATCAAGTTCATGAATGACCCCGTTTTGCTTTTTCTTTTTCCAGCAGAGATTCGAGCAAAAGAGCAAAAACCCCGTTTTGCTTTTTCTTTTTCCAGCAGAGATTCGAGAAAAAGAGCAAAAACCAGCAATGACCAATAAACACGCGTGAATGTGAGTCATGGCTGAACCTTTTGACGCTCCCAAAGGAAGGCCAATCCATTCAAATGCACTGTTTTGCTCGTACGCTTTGCTCGTACGCCCCGTCCCACACTCCATTTACGTATGACCAAACTTGGCCCTTCGGCCTTGGGTTACCAAAGTAGCCCTTTCGTGATTTCCGTGTGTTTGTTTATTCATTCGTACTTCCTTGTTTTTTGTGATCTGTGTCATGCCGATGCCATGAATCTTGATTCCCTGCTGCCCACTTAACAATGAAATGAAGTTTCTGGTAAGGTTCAGAACAGGAAAAGATGGGTAAGATTTGAATGCAAAATGCAGACATCAAGAACAAGGCAAGAATACGAGGCAAGGCAAGGTGACCATTTCAATGTATATGTATAGATCCAGACAAAAATTCATTGGCAATTATGAAATACGTACTCATTGCGGATTTAATGCGTTTCTGTACGTGCTCCCAAATCCAATAAAAATTTATCCAGAATGGCGAATCTCCGAGGCATAGGTTAGTAGGATCTCTTCGTGGTGGAAACACAGATGTCAATGGAAAAACAAAAATAAAAAATAAAAGAAAGAATGATACCTGTCTTTCAACAAAACAGGAGAAAAAGAAGAGAAAAGAAAGGGAGTGCATTGGATAAGGACGGGATTAGAGCTCTAAGCATTCATGGAGTACAAGTGCAGACCGCTCCGCCCTATCACGTTCACATTTCGAACAAGCAATGACAATCAAAGATGAACTTTTTTCCAAGTATCTTCACAGCTACATTGGCAACTGAACTTCTTAGTAGAAGAAATGTATGAACCCTGCCGTGACGATCAAACATGTTTCCACACACACCAACATTAACTTGGTCCACCACTGCAATGATATCTCCAAATTCTGAAGGCCATTCATTCAAGCATTTTTCCAAGTAGGGTCCCAGACTGCATGAGAATCAGTGGCATAGATTTTCAGAATTTAACAGTTTAGCCCGTGAAACACGATACGTTACAGATCCTAATTATTAGAAAGCCTTCATGCTTTTAAGTTCAAATTATCACCTCCTAAAAACTCGGAAGGGAAGAGTTTAACAAAATACAGAATGCTCCGATTTTTTAGCCTATTTATATATTTCCATCAGCCTTTCTCCAGTCTCTGAGAAGTCAAGCTCTTTGTATGCAGGAATCATCCCTGACCTTATCTTTGGTGGGCCTAAGCTGGAAAATTTCTTGACTCTCATCTGTTCTGGGCCATGCTTCAGGATTACAAATAACGGAGGTTTTCTGCTGTTCCTCACGAAAATGTTTGCTTGCGAGCCAAAAAAGAAAATGATGGCTTTGTTCTTTGTAGTTGCTCAGTTTATGTTGAGTTATGCAGCGAGTGCAAGAGCGGTTGACGAAGGTCAAATTCTTGTTCAACTGAAGAGCAAATGGAATGCTGGTGGAGTTCTGAATCAGTGGCCCGAAACCTCAATCATGCAGGATGGTGGCTATAGCCACTGCAATTGGACTGGAATTTCCTGCGACCCAGTCACCCATTCTGTGCTGTCGCTGGACCTCAGCAACAAAAGCATTGTTGCAGCAGAGATTCCATGGATTATTACTGAACTGAAGGCTCTACGGTATCTTGATCTGTCCAGCAATATGTTCGTTGGGAGCTTTCCCAGTCCTCTGCTCAACTGCACCAGTCTGCAAATCTTGAATTTGGCTTCCAATCGTCTTAGCGGGCCGTTGCCAGAAGAAATTAATCTGCTGCACCAGCTGAGATCTCTGGATTTGTCCAACAACAAATTTTCTGGGGAGATTCTTTCTGTTTTTGGCAGGCTTGCAAAAATGGAGTCCCTTCATCTAGAGGGAAACCAGCTGACTGCATCCCGTATTCCTGCTTCTCTGGGAAATCTACCTGCACTCAAGGAACTAGCATTGGCTTGGAATCCTTTTCTTCCCAGAACAAGGATCCCGGAAGAACTGGGTAATTTGCATCAGCTCAAGTTTTTATGGCTGACCAATTGCAGTTTGGGTGGCCAAATCCCCAAATCATTGGCAAATATTACCAGTTTAGAGCATTTGGATCTGGCCTGGAATCAGCTAACAGGCACAATCCCAGAAGAATTGACCAGGCTTCGGAAAATGAGGCTTTTATACCTTTATGGTAACCACTTGTCCGGCTCAATTCCTGGCAATCTCAGCAACATGGGAGCTTTAAGGGAACTGGATCTTTCTTTCAACAATCTTGAAGGTAGCCTTCCGGATGGAATAGGAGAATTGGTGAGTCTAAAAATTCTTTTCCTGTACTGGAATAAACTATCTGGGCCTCTTCCGGAGAGCTTTGTAAATCTTTCAAATCTTGAAGCTGTCAAGCTTTTTGGCAATATGTTTTCAGGAAGCCTGCCGCGCAATATGAGCAGGTGGGCCAAGTTAAAAGAATTTGACGTATCCAAAAACCAGTTTTCTGGTCCCCTTCCCGGTAGTAACCTGTGCAGCAGCAAAGCCCTGGTAGGATTTTATGCTTTCTCCAATAATTTTACTGGAAGTCTGCCTGATTTTCTTGGCAACTGTTCAAGCCTTATCAGCATATACGCTTATGACAACCAATTAAGTGGTGAAGTCCCCAGTGGAGTATGGACTTTGCCATCTCTGTTTGAGCTGAAGTTGAACCATAATCATTTACACGGTTCCATTCCTGACCAGTTCCCACCCAACATATCCTTTCTGAACCTGTCCCGTAACAGTTTTAGTGGCCACCTTCCTTCTTCCATTGGGACCCTCTCAAATCTCTCCGTATTGGATGCCAGCTGCAACAATTTATCAGGTCAAATCCCTGTTGCAATCACCAGTTTAACCAAGATTACTTCTCTGTCCCTTAGTGGCAACATGTTTTCAGGAAATCTGCCATCATATGTTACAGAATGGAAAAATCTTGCCTTTCTTGACTTTTCCGATAACGCTATCGTGGGACATATACCTGAAGCTTTCAGTGCTCTTCCTGTTCTGACCTATTTAAACCTGTCTCACAATAGACTGTCTGGCAAAATACCTTCTCATATGGGGCTGCTGAATCTGAACATTCTTGATCTCTCGTATAACCAACTTGAAGGACCAGTCCCTGCAAGCTTCAACAATTTGGCCTATAACAGGAGCTTTTTAGAAAATGCTGGACTGTGCGGAAAGGGACCACTGCCACTTCCTCCTTGTGCTCAGAACCCTAGTTCTGGCCTTCTTAAGCGGAGGATAATGCTCATCAGTGCAGCTCTGAGTCTGATGATGTTATGTGCCTGTTTGTTTATTCTCAACATTTGCAGAGATAGAAGCATCACTAAACCAAACTCAAATGCAGAGTTTTGGGACTGGGAACTTGAACGCTTCTGCCCACTGGACTTTCATGAACTGCACATGATGCGTGCTTTGACAAAGAGCAATATCATAGGCAGCGGTGCATCAGGTGAAGTTTACAGAGTCAGTCTTGGGGACGACAAAGTTGTGGCTGTTAAGAGAATCCAAAACAATGGAAAATCCCAACAAAATGCTGTGGCATCATCATCATCTTGCCGGAAGGAGATACTGTCAGAGTTGGAAATTTACAAGAAAATTAGGCATTCCAATATTGTGAAGCTTCTCTGCTGCATTTGGACTCCAGATTCAGTCCTTCTGGTGTATGAATTCATGCAGAATGGCAGTCTGCATGATCGCCTCCATGATCCTCACGGTGGGCACGGCTTGCCCTGGGATGCCCGTTTAAAGATTGCTATTGGTGCTGCTCGAGCTCTGTCCTACCTTCACCATGATTGTTGTCCTGCAATTATTCACAGAGATGTGAAATCATCCAACATACTGCTGGACTCTGAGCTAAATTCATATATTGCTGATTTTGGATTGGCCAGAAGACTCCACTGCAAGCTGAATCAGAAGGAGATGGTCACAGATGTTGTGGGTTCCGTAGGCTATATTGCTCCAGGTAAGTTTAGTATAATCATTAATCAATGAAGAAGCCGTGATATTGTGACGCTTTCGTTCCTTTCTCCAGCCATGTTTGGTCCACTAATATTTTATTTGTTACTTAAATGAATTTGCAGAGTATGCTTTCATTCCTTTCTTCAGCCATGTTTGGCCCACTAATATTTTATTTGTTACTTAAATGAATTTGCAGAGTATGCATACACAACCACTAATATTTTATTTGTTACTTAAATGAATTTGCAGAGTATGCATACACAAGGAAGGTCAGTGAAAAGGCTGACATATATAGCTTTGGCGTGGTGTTGCTAGAGCTTGTTAGTGGCAGAAAGCCATATGATAGTGAATTTAGGAGAGATGGAAGCATCGTGAAATGGGCACTTGAATCCAAAGACATTGGGGACGTGTTGGATTCACGACTGCTGGCAAACGAGGAAGTCAGAGATCAAATGATGCAACTGTTGAAGATGGGTCTGCTCTGTACAAGTGTAAACCCAAGGAAGAGGCCTTCAATGAGAGACGTAGTTGAGATGTTGCTTCTCTCAAATCATGGAGAACTCTGAAGAGCACATTGCCCTCTGGCTTTTACCGTTGGAAACACATCCCCGTCGCATTATATAACCAACAATCGCCTTGTGCTGCAAACTTTCATTGTATAGTACCCGTGACGGTAGTTGTCTCTGTTTTTTTTTTCCTCCAACCCCAATTGGGTAGTTGTTTATCCGAAATGTCTTCCTATACCTTAACTACTTGTTCTTTGTCCCACTTCATGTCTGGATGATGATCATCATTCATGCTTACATGTTCAGGGTTCTACCCTTGCATATCAGCGGGCTCACATGTGGAAGCCCCCACAACACTTGTTTACATAAAATAAAAAGTGATTTCATTCACATCCATAGCATAGTTATATGCATTTCAAACCTCAAGCAATAGGCTAAGGATTTAAGTTTCTTTTTCACTTTCAAACTATTGGTATGAAGGTATACTTAGAACTATTTAGCAAGCCAAGCCTTTATGATGAATAATGATACATACATGATGCATAATACCATACATGGACAATCATGCTTAGTTATATATTTATATTATATATCTTGTAAAAAATTTTATGGGTTAAAATTTTACATGCATTGTATGTGGCAAGTAAAAAGTGTTTGCAGAGATTGAACAAAACGCAGAAAAAACAAAGAAATTGCAAAACATAGAAGAAGTTACTAAGTATGAACTACAAATAAAGTAAAAATAATAGACATTGGAAGTAGCATGATACACAACATCGTCTCCTGGATGTTGTAAAAAGTAACCAAGGGTTCCCACATCAAGGATGGATGTGGGTAAAAAAGCAAGTCTAGCAACAAAAATTTTGAATGACAACTTAGAACATTGGCACTTTCAATAAAAAGACCTTTGAAATTATAAACATCATGAAAAGACAAAATATGCATTGCCTACCTCCAAAAAACAAGATGGAAAGGCAAGAAAGCTAGAGATTTAGGCAAGAGTTTCAAACTCTTCAACTCAAGATAAGAAAATCACTGAAATGGAGTAGGCATTATCATTGATCAATTTATCAAATATAAAGTAGTACAAGTATATTATCATGGCAATCGAATTATGGGTATCAAACTTGTACTTGGAGATGAGATCATCAACGTCATCAACACATATGCTCCACAACTTAGCCTAGAAAATTCAATTAATTAGGATTTTTGGGATTCCATTGATTAGGTGTAGACCATTTTGGGATTCCACATAGAACCCCCATAATGTTTGTAACTCACCTTAATTTCCCATGATGATTGTAACTACCCATAAGCCACTATAAAAAGAGCTTCAAAGATAGAATGAAAAAAGAGGAAGATCAAGAAGAAGTATTAAAGATTACTTGTAAGAATGGCTTGCTAATTGCATCATCAATTTAGCTTCTTTGTTTGAATCCTATGAGTTCTTTTCTTCTTATTTTGTCTTCATTTCTTAGCTAATGGTTTAGATAGTATAGTCCCTGGCATTTAATTTTGGGATTTTTTGATTGCTCTTATAGCTCTATTTTCACACAATTCTATACTTCTCTTTGGTTGCCATATAAGAGCTTATGTTGTCTTTCGAAAAGCATCTAGAGCAATTTAATAGTGATGTATTTATGAAATTTCTTGTTTGAGTCTAGTGGGTCTAGAAAATCTTTGATATTTTGAGTTGACTTGAAATAGCTTTAAATTTTAAAGTCTTTTCCTTGATGTTTCAATCTTGAAATTGTTAAATCGTTTCTGATAGATATTTAGCTAGCCAAATAATAGCTTGTATTTTGTCGTTTATAAAGCATTTTGGTAGTTTAATAAGAGTGTCTTTTACGAAATTACTTATTGAGCTTAGAGGGTTTGGAAAATTTGTAACACTTTAGATTGGACTAGAATAGCTTTATTTCGAAGTGTTTCCTCATGTTTAATTTATGTTGCTTAAATGTTTGAAATTTCACACAAATCTACTTTTCTTTCTTCTTCTCTTTTAAAATTCATTAAATCTTTCTCTATTTTTATTTTTCTTATGGATCTTTCTCTTTGAGGAAAACTAATATTTCTGCAAAATTGTGCTTAAACATTTTGGTGAAATTTTATTTGTTTCAAGCAACGTACTATAGGGACTATATAGACTAAGTGACCTGACAAAAGAGGAATCTTTAATGACTAATAGTATTCAACAAGGTTAGATGAATTTCTTTTATAAATAGCTAGTTATAGTTTCATACACAAAACCAACCATTTCAACATTCATAACAACAAACACACATTTACGATTAGTTCGTTCTATTACCAATGAGTTTATTTGGAGGTATTGGGGCCTTTGTGTTTTTAGAGACTAGCAAACACCTAAACTCAAGTTTAAAGGTGAAACACCATCAAATCCAAGCTCTTGGGTTTCAACTACAAATTTGTCTAAGTGTCAAAACTTGACAAATTTTTTCTGTGTTGAGACTACGCTCCCACTATTGGGACTATGCTCTAGAGCGTAGTCAGTGTAGTTGACACAAGTAGCCCAAATTTGCAATATTTTTCTAAGTGTCGATAGCGGATGTAGAATTTTCTAAGTGTTGGAATATGCTCTCCCTACTAGGACTACACTCTAGAGCGTAGTTAGCATAGTTTGCATCCCAACGACCAGTTTTGCAGATTTGCCTAAGTGTCAAGCCAAAGGTTGTTAGGTTGGTTTGGGATGGAAGAAACAGTTTGGCAAATTTTCTAAATTCTAAAGCTATGCTCCCTACTATGCTCTAGGGTGTAGTCAGTGTAGTTTACAAAAAGACATCAATTTTTGTCAGATTTTTCTAAGTGTCAAGGCTATGCTCTTACTATTGGAACTATGCTCCAAAGCATACTCAATATAGTCTACACTAAAACACATTTTTTGGAAAAATTTGTCTAACTGTTGAACTACGCTCTAGAGTGTAGTTAGTGTAGTCAAGTAGAATTGTATTCAAAAGCCTCCAGAACTCAACACATGCCTTCACCTCAACTCCAACATTCCTTTGATGACCAAGATCAGTAATTTGCATTTCTTCTGCACCTCCCATTTGCCCCTAAATTGTACCTATGCTCAACACCACTCAAGAGAGTGGATAGCATAGTCCCAGAGTGTAGTCTCCAAATTTGCACTATTTTCGAGTACTTTGTAGTCTATTTGGCACTTGCACATGAAATCTTGGCAACGTAGTCACAATTTGGTAGTCTCACAGGGTCCATTGGAGCACACTAGTACAGAACACCATTTTCTTTAGTGGGAGCGTTATTGGAGCTAACATAGTCCCAACTACCTCTCTACCACATGGCACCCAATCTATGGTTCATGCTAACCCTAGGCCTATAAATACTCCAACACTTTATGCTTTGGGGGTTGGCAACTCTTGCATTCAACTGACATTTTAACATTTGGCATCTAAGTGCACTTAACATTTTGGCAAACTTTGGAATAGCACTTGACACCATTGCACATCACTACAACACCATAGTACATTGCCCAACACACCATAGCCCACCATACCTCACAAGACACCACAACAGCCAACCTAGCAAGCTCAGACTTCATGGCGGATGTCAGTTTGTGTAGCCCAGACACCTTGAGACTTCGACTACACTACCCACTATGCCTATCTATACACCACGTACCTCCTTACCTTCTCTTTGTAGTTAACTACACTCCCCCACCCCTACCCCCTTGTTTGGGGTGGTGATGCTTTCTCTCTCTCTCACCTCTTGCACATTTTTAGCATTTCTCTCACATTTTAGCATTCTACTAGCATTTTTTTGTTATTTTTGCACATATTTGCACACTTACACACCAAAAACCTTGACAACGCTCACCCTCGTAGACATCATGGACATTGCAAAAACCATACAAATCCCTCACATTCATTCTTCATAACACCTCGTAAGTCCCAGTTCAATCGACAAGACCATTCTGGGCACCCCACCTTCGTTTTTTAATAGTCCCTCACACGAACGTAGGTTCAAGGCTATACAACCATGGACCTCTCAATGTACCATTCCAACATCCAATGTTTTCGGTCACTATAGTTTTCTAGTGCTGGAAGGAGGGCCTCCACCATTTTCTTCTTTGGCCTCCTTTGATTGTTGCCTTCTATGCTATCTGCACCCTCATGCAAATTGGTCGTCATCATCAGTTCCCCTAGAAATCCACTTGACAACCACCAGAGCTTACATCAAATGCTCTATCAAATTCTAGGCGATTAGGAGAGTGTAGTCGACTCACAACATAGTGAGCATACTTAGCTCTAAGCGTAGTCCTAAAGTTAGCCATTTTTCAGCAATTTACACTTAGTCATTTTTCTGCATTTTTATACTTAGCCATTTTCCACTACCGATAGACTTAACCATTTTTCTACCTTTTCATACTTTGCATTTTTTTTATTTTTTGCATTTTCATACTTAGCATTTTCTCTACATTTTCATACTTAGCATTTTTGTTTTTTTTTTTTTGCATCTCCATACTTAGGCTTTTTTTTTCTTTTGCATTTTCATTCTTAGCCAAATTTTCACAGTTTTACACTTAGCTAATTTTTTGCATTTTTATACTTAGCCTTTTTTTGCTACCGGCAGACTTAGATGATTTTCTACATTTTTTAGAGTTAGCCATTTTTTGCAAACAACAATTCTCCCACCTTGATTAGTGAACATGAATCCAAGTCAACCTTCCACATCAATGTTTAACATACATGACACCTTCATGATCCATCCAAAGTATGTCGTGGTCAGCCACGAATAATACAACTTTGTTTGTGCCAAACAGGATTACTTGTGGATTACCTTGACTTGAAGGCAAAATAAGACTACAAATGAGTCCACTAGGACAGACGAGAGTATAACCCTATCTTGTTTGATAATCTCACTCCCAGAGTCCTACCACCAGTTGCTATCCCAACTCATCTATGCAAATGAGCATGAAGTAGGAACAACCTACAAGGAAGCCTCAGAAGAGAAAGAAGATGTGTTCGAGGCCCTCTTCGAACGCAAGAGTCCTCTTTACACCATCTTCCAACAACCACCCCCTAGTACGACCCCTCCTTGCTTCAATTCACCCATCCTCTCTGAAATGGTGACCATGCCAATTCAACCTTCTTCGCAAGCAATCGTTGCACCTGCCCAACCCTACGTTCATGAAGGGATCACCTCCTAGCCCCAAATGATTCAGGCATCCTACGTCCCACCTATTTTATTAGTGTCCTTGACACCAATCCAGCCTATGTAGGTGTGGCCTACCTCAGTCACTACATCTATCACTCAACCAATGCATCCATTACGTTCGTCTGCTACCACATTAAACTAGCAACAACTATTCACTATGACGTTAAACCAGCATACTCTGCAACTAAGAATCTAGCTCTTCACTGTGCAACCAACACAAGCCCAACCAATGCAACCAATCGGTACACCTCCATGCTTGGATTATGCATTCTAGTTGATCCAAAGTTTGATGGAGGAGATCAACTAGCTCAAGGTCACATCCTCCAAAACCATCAAGGTGGTGGACTTTTACCAAGATGACACCATAAGTCCTATAGTACCACCCCTAACTCTCCCAACTAGGGTTTCACTACCTCGACTCACTAAGTACAATGGTAAAGGTAACCCCAATGTGCACTTGGTCACATTCAGGTCTGAGTGCCTACTTTTGCAAGCATGGCTGCATGTCATCATGCACATCTTCCTCATGTCTCTCACTAGCAAGGCCTTAGACTAGTACTGTTTGTCACCCAGGGCCTCAATCTCCTTCTTGGAGGATCTCTTTCACCAGTTTGTGACATGCTTTAGGTATAACCTAAAACCTAAAGAAAATCTTGACTAGCTCATGTAGGTCAAGCAAAGGCCCCTAGAGGATATGGCCAAATTCATCCAATGATGGAGCACCACCTTGCAAGAAATCTATGAGCCATCGGCAAAGAATCACTTGTTGGTCATTTCCAAGGGTGTACTCAATGACCTCATCAAGTCAAAACTATACCACCTGGCCCCAAAGTCTCTCAGCCAAGCCTTTCCCTAAACAAAGGGCATAGAGGAGGCAACGCAAGAAAGGAACAACCTAGCCTACGTGGCCTACAAAAACTAGCAAGTGCGCAAGCAAAACACAACAATGGCAATAGTAGCCACACCTACAAAAGCAACCAACTGAGACCCCAAAGGCTAAGTAACCAAGGCCCTAACACACAAATTTTCCAACTCATCCACATCGACAGGGGGCCATAGCATAAGCCACTACAAGGCCTCCCTTTGAGCATAATGATTACTCAAAGTACACCCCATTGTTAATGAAACCCTCAGAGTTGCTGGATCAATTCTTGAAAGCTAGGTAAATTCAATACAAATGAGTATTGGAAATTGCCCACCAAATACATGATAAGTACTATGAACTCCTAAGGAACCTCACCTCAACAATACCAAATGAGCTCCCAATCCCACAACATTTCCAATTGGACCAATATTTTCATTACCATCAGATGTTCAGTCATAGTATGGATAATATTTGGGCTTTGCAGGATGATCTACAAAGAATGATAGAATGGGACCAATTAGTGCTCGATATAGTAAGCAAATCCAATGCAAATGATACCCCCTACATCATAAACTCCATCAATGTAGGAGGCAAGTCTAAACTTGTGCAACAACCTTTTTGTGATTTGATTGCCTCCTAGCAAGGTAAAGACCCCCTCGGCCTCCACAAGTAAGAGGCCCCCCTTCATAGTCAAAGTGCCACCTTAGGCATCCATAACACCCTTTGTGGTTAGTGTCCCATAGCCACCATCTACTATGACATTAAACTAGCAAAACATAGCAACAACAACCTCTAAACAACCCTTCATCATCAAGGTGCCACAACATGCTAGCCCCTCAACTACCTGAAGCCCAATAGTGGTCAGTCTCTTCTCCTTCAAGGGCTACCCCCACTGGCAACCCTGGTAGGCCTACCAAATGGCAACGCAAGAGGCCAAATGAGCACCTCACAATCCCCATGGCCAAAGTAAGGGCCACAACCAGTAATTTGCAACCAAACACTAGGGCATCTACCCCTAAGCAAGCTAAAAAATCCAAAAGAAAGTCCCCTCTACAAAAGATCTATCTCTTGAGCTACACAGAGGAGGTCAAGGCCAACACAATGGCTAATGACAAGGACTTTGTAGCTAATTTAACCCAAGTGAAACAAATGCTCAAGCAAAAGAACACAATGTTGAGCTTGTATGACTTGCTCATAACCTCATCTACACATTTCCAAGCACTAGCTCAAATGTTGGCCTCCATTCCTATTATGGAGAACCTCCTCCCTATAGGTAAGAACATCATCCGTGTAGTGATCTTGCCTCCTATGCCACTTCTTAGCCTTTCGTGACGATGCAGTCAAGGTTAACCCCAAATGAGGGGAGGTTACAACAGCTCCATTGTCCATTAACATACACATTGGGTAGTGCACCATACATAGGATGCATGCTAATGATGGTGCAACAACAAATGTAGTTCTATACTTCACCATCGACAAACTAGGCTTGGTAGATGAGATCAATCCAACCAAAATTATGTGTCTAAAATCCTTCAATGGATCATGCATCACTATTAGGGGTACAATAAAATTAGCCTTCTTGGCAAGGAAGCAATTCCCCACCTCTACAAATTTCACTATCATAGAGGAGATGCCAGGCTTCAACTTGATCTTAGGTAGGTCGTGGCTAGCTCAACTACGAGTTGTCTCCTCTTCCATCCATCAAGAGATCCATCTCTCGTATGAAGGTGGTGAAGTTATCATCTACAATGATAATGCGTCCCCTTTGGCTATCCACACCATTGATGAGTGGCAAGGTACCCCTACACTCCACCATACAAATACGAGCGTGCACGCGCGATCCGGTCGAACTCCGCAGACTAAATGCCTTAACGCCACAAGAAACACTTGGGGTTAATCGTTCGTTGTCTTCCCAGGCTTGCTTGTATGTGTCACGGTGTATGGTTAAGCAAGTCT
>MNCI01001727.1:237028-267246 GCA_015680685.1 Gnetum montanum | reverse complement strand
GATGTCATGATGGAAATGAACAAAAAATGATAATTAATTACAAAACGTTAAGGAAAAGAAGTTAACTAGTGTTCCAAATAGGAATGTCAGTGGGTCCTCCCCAAAGCAGGCTCATGCCCTTAATGCCTTGACAATCCCACATTCAAAGAGTCCGTAGGCCTAGTGTAAGTCGCGTCTCATCAACCATAGACATGGGACAAGTGTCAAAGGTGGAGTTTCTTGGTGGCATACCTGTGGCAACAAATGCAATGCCTAAGGCTAACACACCTAAACGAGTAGTTGAAGCCAACAACCTCCCAAAGGATCCCAAGCCTTGTGTGCCTCCTAATCCACACTAGTTAGAAAGTAACTACCTGACCAAGACACTCCTTTGGCAAAAGACGTCCTAGATGCCCATCTTCCCCTTGCCTCCACATGTCATGCATTTTTGGTTTTTACTTGCATTGCCTTTATTTATGCATTTACATTTAGCCAGTTTTCTTAGCTTATGCATCCTTCCACTTTTTTTATGCATTTTTACTTTATTTTTTTATGCATTTATCCACTTAGTTTACGCATGGCATTCAAAAACATCACAATCATAAAACTACAAAAAAATGTGGCCCAAAATGGCCTTAAACTAGTATCATAGCCCAAAATGGCTTTAAACTAGCAATATCGTATGGCCTAGAATGACCTTAAACTATCACCCTACACATGGCCCGAAAAGGCCTTAAACTAGCATATAGCTCACCATGGCCTTAAACTAGCAACATGTGGTCCAAAATGGCATTAAATTAGCACCCACAGCCTAGAATTGCCTTAAACTACCATTGTGGCCTACCATGGCCTTAAATTGGCACTTGCAGCCAACCATGGCCTTAAACTAGTAGTGCACGACATGGAGCAACCTGAAACTATCACCCAATGCACAACCTAAAATGGCCTTAAACTAGCAATGGTCCAAAATGGTCCAAAACTATTGCCTTTCACATTGCTTTCCTTTTCATTTATGCATTAACTTTGCTACACAATTGCTACTTGATGTTGTTTTTCTAGTTGATTCTTTGCAGGATCTTGTAGGCACACAGCATGGCTACACATGCAGCACTACATCTCATGTGAGAAAGGTAAGCATTCATCCACCATGATGCTTAAATTGGCACAGTAGTCCGCTACAACTATAAACTGGCACAACATAGTCTACTATGACTATAAACTAGCACAACATAGTCTACTATGATTATAAATTGGCACAGCATGTCTACTATGACATTAAACTGGCATACACATCCATAGTCCACTACAACTATAAATTAGCATAGCATAGTCTACTATTACTATAACCTTTCATAGACCGTCTACTATGACACTAAACTAGCATAGCTCATCCTTGGGTCATGATGTTAAACTAGCACAACATCCACCATCTGCTATGACATTAAACTAGCACACAACAATATGCTAGAACTATAAACTAGCACATCACCATTTTCCAGGACCTTAAACTAAGCCCATGGTTTGCTAGGATCCAAAACTAGCAAAGCATACAGTCTACCAAGACCTTAAACTAGGTTCATAGTTCAACACACATAGTTCAGTGAACAAGCGAGCAATAATGCTTCCAACTCCACACCATTTTCCCACATCTTGTGGGTGGGGCAAGAACATTGTAGTTCCAGAATGGATTTCCTATCATCATAAGAGGCCTCTAGAACATTTGTAGTGTTACCATCCCTCAACATTTTTTTGATCTTCTAGAGTTACCCTTGGACATTTTGCTAACCTTCTGAAGCTCTTTCTATGGTCCTTTGGGGCTCCTACCATAATTGCCAGCACTACCAGCTCTAAGCCACACCTACAACATTACCAACCTTGGGCATTTCATTGTTGCTTGAAGCTCTCATTATTAGTACAACCCTTTGGTGCAATGGTAGTGTTATGGCCTCCATCTTCTCACCAACTCTTTTGGGCTCTTGCCATTGCTTGGGCACTCACCATTGATGTGGCCATTGGAGCTTTTGTAGCCTTCTTGCTCCAACACCCGCACTAATTTTCCTACACTGGCTCTTCAAGCACTTATAACTGGTCTAGCTATTGCCACACTTGCAGCACCCTTGCATCCACTAGTTTACTCTCATCTCATGTGGTGTGATTGCTTTCTTGTCTTCTCTAAGTTGTGTTTGTAGGATGAAGCCTTAAATGTGGTCGTGCAAAGATACATCTCATTTTCCTACCTTTCCATGCATCATTAAGCTTGCAATCCCTCTAATGCACATGACACCCTCTTTGTGTCAATCACATAACTCATAGTGGATGTAATGTAACTTGTCCCATGGGGAGCCTCTATGGGTTGGTCAAAGCCCAAGAAAATGTAACACAACTCATCCCAAGGAGGATACACCTATCCTACAAATGTGACATGGTTGAACTAAGGCAAAGCTCGTTAGGTGCCACGTAGCCCACTTAATGAAAGATAACCCCTAACCAACATCTCGTAATGTGCAGAGCCCAAAGTAGATTCATCACCCAGTCAAAAAAAAGATAAAAAAAGCAAAGAAGAATGGGGCAAAACATGTCCCTAAGCAAAGTTATAAAAGTTGCAATTTTGCAACTAATCCAACCCTGAATCTACATTAACCTTCTCATAAGCACTTTGACAAGAGGTCACAACTTTAGGGGCAAGCCATCTTAGTGCCATGGGCACTGACTCTCTTACAAGCATTCTAACTAGAGGTCATTGTTTTGGTGACAAGCCATCCTTGGTGCCACAACTTGTAGTATCACACCATTTTCATTTCACTCCCTTATTATCCCCTAGCACATTCCCTACATCCTTTACTTCCAAAATATCATTACCCTTAGCACTCTTGAGCATGGTGAAGCAATCTCTAGTCAAGTATTGACGAGCAACGTCGATGCTAAGCCTACTGTGATGTTTTTCATTCTTTGTTAATGTCTCTCAAGCCACTTCTCTAGATGTCAAGAAAGAGGGGCCAATGAAACACCACCAAATCTAAGCTTCTAGGTTTCGACTGTAAATTTTTCCAAGTGTTAAGACTTGGAAAAGTTTTTCTAATTGTTGAGACTACGCTCCCACTACTAGGACTACACTCTAGAGAATAGTCAGCGTAGTTGACATAGGCAACCCAAATTTGTAAGATTTTTCTAAGTGTCAATAATAGCTATAGAATTTTCAAAGTGTTGGAATATGCTCTCCCTATTGGGACTATGCTCTAGAGTGTAGTTAGCATAATCTACATACCAATAACCAATTTTGTAGATTTTCCTAAGTGTCAAGCTAGAGGTTTTCAGGTTGATTTGGAATGGAAGAGACAGTTTGGTAAATTTTCTAACTTTTGAGGTTATGCTCCCTACTACTCTCTAGGGCATAGTTAGTGTAGTCTGCAAAAAGACATCAATTTTTGCCAGATTTTTCTAAGTGTCAAGGCTACACTCTAGAGCATAGTCAACATAGTCTGCATTGAAACACAGTTTTTGGTAAAATTTGTCTAATTTTTGGACTACGCTCTAGAGTGTAGTGAGCATAGTCAAGCAAAAATATCTTCTAAAGCCTCTAGAACTTAGCACAGGCCTTCATCTCAACTCCAACATTCCTTCAATAAGCAAGATTAGTAATTTGCATTTCTTTTGCATCCCCCATTTTCCCCCAAATTGTACTTACGCTTGATACCACTTGAGAGAGTGGACAACATAGTCCTAGAGTGTAGTCTTCAAAACTGCACTGTTTTCAGGTACTTTGCAATCTATTTTCCACTCGCACATGCACTCTTGGTAGCGCAATCATAGTTTGGTAGTCTCATAGGGTTCATTGAAGCACATAAGCAGAACACCATTTTCTTTAGTGGGAGCATAGTTAGGGCTAGCGTAATCCCAACTACCCCTCTGCCACGTGGTGTCATATCCATGATTCGCACTAACCCTAGGCCTATAAATACCCTAATGCTTCATGCTTTATGGGTTGGCAAGTCTTACATTCAACTAGAATTTTGGCATTTGGCATTCGAGCACACTTGGCATTTTGGCAAACTTTGGGACAATACTTGACATCGTTGCAGACTACTGTAGCACCATAGTACACTACCTAGCCCATCATAGCTCATAGGACATAGTGGCAGCCAACCCAGTAGGCTCAAACTTTATGGTGGATGTTAGTTTTTGTAGCCTAGAAACCCTGAGATTGTGACTACGCTACCTACTATGTCTGTCTATACACTATGTATCTCCTTACCTTCTCTTTACAATTAACTACACTCCCCCCCTGTTTGGGGTGATTCCGCTTTCTCTCTCGCTCACATCTTCAGTATTTACTCTTGCATTTTAGCATTCTACTCATATTTTTCCTATTTTTTCACATATTTTCTCATTTACATCCTCATTTTGCACTAAAAACCTTGACTATGCTCTCCCCCATAAACACCTTGGACGTTACAAACACCATGCAAATCCCTCGCATTCATTTGTCGCAACACCCTACAAGTCCCAGTTTGATTAATAAGATCATTTTGGACACCCTACCTCCATTTTCTAGTAGGCCCTCACATGAATGCAGTGTCAAGGCTATACAACCATGGACCTCTCGGTGTACTATTCTAGCCTTTGACATTTTTAGTCATTATAGAAGAAACACCTTTGTTTTCTGTGATCCTAGTCATGAGACCAAAGGAAAACATTGGTGATCCTAGATAGTCACCAATAGTTTGCTAGATCCATGGGACGATGAAGAGAAATTTCAATCAATCCTTTAAAAATGTTATGCATAAAATAGAAGCACCAACATAATAACTAAGGTTAAAAAATGGTCATCCCTATGAACATCATGAAGATTCATCATTAGTGGATTTTTTGAAGACTTCTACAATTTTTTAAACTTTGATGTCTATCTAGTATATTTTCTATTTTTTAATCCACTTTCTTAAATAAAATTTTATAATGTAGCACTCAAGTTTTGTAATGATTGCCAATCTAGTCTTGTTCACCCCACAATTTTTGTAATGAAACTTTGTCCATTTATGTATAACTCAAGGACAAAATTTTAGTCAGTCATGGGGGTGTGATGAAACTTAATATTTCAGGTAGCTAAGTCATGAGGATATGATGAAGCATCATTTTATCAAGTGTATCAATCAACTAAGATATCATAGATGCTACATCACATCTACGTTTTAGCATGTGGATCAGTGAACTTAGAAGGGGAGAGGGCAGAATGAATAAGTTCCCCTAATTTACACTCTTTGAGACAAAGCGCACACACCAAATTTAATGTGTTTCCCCATCTTGGGTAGTCCACACTTAGAGGGTAGATCCCAAGTATACCTCTGGACTTAGTTGCTCTTAAATGTGGTTTGAAGGATACCACACCATGCACAACCTCTAAGCTCAACTCCAAAGTGATCTAACACTATAAATCCACTTAACCCTACAAGGTCCTGACAAGCTTAAAAAGTGGTTTTCAAGATCTCACAACCTTTACAACTTGAGCTCCACTTCAACATGTTGTGGTGCTACACCATCACTCAATCTCATAGAATCCTGACAAGCTCAAACAAGATGCCTTCCTATAAGAAGCAAATCAACCCCGCAAGGCAACAAAAGAGAACAATAATCACAAGAAAAGAATGCAACTAAGTTTACTAATCCTTACACTTTAATGCATAGCTCACTTTTGACCAATTACAAATAGACAAATGATTGTACAATGAGGAACAATAATGAATATAGTGATTGCATGATGATTACACAATGATAGCATAGAAGCTTTTCCATTTCCCAATGAGAATGATGTATTCTTATAGCCATTATGTTTCCAAATTCATCTCAGAACTCGTGCAATGACTAACTAACGATCATGAAAGACATCTTCTTCATGACTAAAATGTCTTTCTGCATCTGGCCTCCATTCTAAGAAGACATCTTCTTTTGGTGAAAGGCATATTTCTATAATTGGCCTTCATTCTAGGAAGATGCCTTTGTCTAATAAAAGACATATTTCTATCAAGAAATGCATTTGTTGTTTTGCAAAGATGTATTCTTCTATGTTGCCTTTAATTCTACCAAGATGTCTATTGTTTCTTAGAGATGTCTTTCTTGGCATTTGAATTCTTCGTTCCTTGTCCATGTTCTTGAGCTTTCTCATGTCTTCCTTATCTCACTCCAAGGTCTTAATGATGTTAACTTTGCTTGTAAGTCCTTGAGGTCTATAAAATCCTTATCCACACTCTTGCCCTATAAACACAATCAACCACACAAACATACAAGCATCCTTGTACTCCATTTTACTTAACATTTTTACACACCAAAAGGTTAACAACCTCCCCCTTTTTGATGATGTTCAAAACTTAAGAAAATGGATTAGTAGACATACAAATATCCAAAACTATACTCTTCCTCTTTTTGAACAACAACAAAAAGGATAAAGCACATACGTCTATTAAAAAAGAACAATATGCCAATAGTACAACCAAGAACACCATTCTTTCCCTTTGTAAAAGGAAAAGAAATGTCATCAAAATTCAAATAGTGCTTAATTGTAGTCATACAATAGTCACAAAAGATATGCATTGAGCATAATCTCTATCTCCAAGTATATCATAAAGAAATTTTATCAATCTTTCATAATAGAAATATGAGTACTTCTTACATTAATAAGTTCAAATAAACAAGAGAGGCATAAGTACTCAAGGGAACATATATTAATAGCATGCTAAAATACCAAAGCAAAGAAGTTAGGTGAAAAGACACAAACTTAAAAATTGAATTTGTATGTTGTCTTCAATTCATTAAGATCTATCCTTTAGAAAGAACAAGCCATAACAAATTCAAACATAACTAACATAAACCTTGTAATTAATTTCTAAGAGAAAATAAACTTGAATGCCAAAGATCAAAGATTGAGCATATAGAATCAAGTAACCTATTATCTTGAATCAAATATCTCATTAAAACTTATATCTCAATATTATATACACATCTCTTAGCACAATCCTCAAAGGGCTGAAAATGTTAAATGAGATAGGAGATGCCCTTTATCCAAACTAAAATTTTGATGATCAAATAAATTGTATTTTTGAATCAATAAATTCATAGGATAATAAAATATGTCATGAATCTATTAGTACTCAACTCTTATGAAAGCATCATGAAGGCAATTATATGGCAAGAAGGAAAGCATACACCTATAAGCATAAAGTAAATTCTCATGAAGAAGGACAAATACCAAAATCAAGACAAGAGAATGTCCAAAAATAGTCAAATAAAATCTTAACACAATGTTCAAATAATAACCATATCACAAGGTAAAATTTTTGTAAGATAACCTAACCAAGATTTAATTCTTCTTTTACCTTGGATACTATACCATACCCTTGCATGACATGAAGGCTTTCTCATTATGATATATTACTATGTGAATGCTTCTTGGCAGAAGTCTCCAAAGACTCCCCGTACATTAATGACCTCCAAGATAGATAATGAGGAACATGCTCCCCCTACACATGTGCAGCTCTTCTTAGGCTTTTAATATCAGTTTGTAATTATTGTAAATCACCAAAGCACTACAACTGTAAGTCAACATTAAGATCAAATATGGAGACTAAGCTCTCCAATCAGTAATATGTATAGATTATTCAAGGTTGTGTCTACTTAAAAATCATGACTTATCATAACAATGGCTAAACTATCCCAAAGGGCATGAGCTTAGAACCAAATCATCACAAGAAGTACAGATCATTTAGGATTGAAAGAAAGACATAAAAAAACAACTAAGGATATTACAAGATAAAAGCCCAAAGGAAATCAATACAAGTGCTACACCACAAATGTTCATAAAACCAAATGAATCAAGCTCAAAATGAGTACAATATATTCTCTAAATAATTATTCCAATAATTTTCTGATCTAGATACAAATAATTTTCGACTAAATTAAATTAACTAGTAAGCAAAGAAATGGAAGTTTATCTTGACTTACCTTGCTTGCAAGTAAGAATAAAAGATTAATGGAGTTTGAGATGAGGTCCCCTATCATGAAGTACCTCCTCATCCTTAGGTTCTCCTTCATTAGATTGTGTATGTGATGTCTCTATTTGTTCATGTTCTTTATGAAAGAACCCTTGATCATCATTTTCAATTTTCTACTTCTCTTCATTTTTAGCTACTAGTGCCCACACAATTTTCTTACCGAAGCCTTTTTTGACAAGACCAAGCATCGATCTTGTTTTTATCATCATGAGAATAGTTAAGGGTTTGCTTACTACCATAGTTTTTACACATAAATAAAGTATTTTCCTCATGAACCCTGTTATCAAACCTAATTATGCTTGAGCTTGAATTTTTCTATGTGACTCTCTCTAAATTTTTTGGCTATTTTTCAGGAGACTTCTCTTTTTGACCTTTTCTACAATCCTTATTTAAAGAGGTTAGTTGTTGAATCTAAACTTTTATGTCTAAGAGCTCTCCTTCCACTTCAATGTGAATAGCATCTAGCTTAGAAATTACAAATTTCTTTGCCTTCCTAATCAAATAATGTAAACGAAAAATTCCTTCTTTAAGTTCACTATACCTTTCATCACACTTACTACTTTGGTCAGCCATATGTGAATAATTTTCATCTATAATTTCCATGCATATGAGATGTAAATATTTGGAAGAGTTGCATGCTTCTTCTTCACTTTTCTCACCATCATCCCAACTTGTATAAAGGTTGGTCCTTTTCAATTGCTCATCATTAGATTTGTTCTTTGGCTATGCCCTAATATTACTTATGGCCTCTTCCTCCATAAACCCAACATTTTATAGAAGAGAAATCTAAGTTACAATTCAAAAAGTTTTTACCTCTTTATCTACCTTTAAATAGATTGGATCTTTGTTGAAATGCTCCCTTGTTTCTTCTTTTTAGCAATCATTGTAGCTTTCTTGAGAGGAAGGCAATCTCATCTTTGCTACCCTCATCATGCTCATTGAGCTTCTTCTCATTGGAGTAGTCTTTAGAGCAATAGGTCTTTCTTGGATGGCTCTTTCGCTTATGAGATTCATTTCATAAGCAATTAGAGCACTTTAAAGCTCTTCAAACTTCAAAGTTGAGAAATTTCTAATTTCCTCCATAGCTATGACCTTTAGTCTGAACTTCAGTTGTAAAGTTCTAATCATTTTGATGATGACATTGCTCTCAAGAAGATCTTTTCTAATACTCTAATAGCTACAACAATATCATTTACTCTAGAGAAGTAATCTTTTATTTTCTTACCTTCTCTCATTTTAAGTTTATCATATTCACTTTTCAAAACTAATAATTTAGATTATTTGACAACAGAGGTTCCTTCATAAGTAGCTTCTAAAGTTTTCCAAATTTCTTTAGCCATTTTACATCCTACTACTATATTAAATTCAAATTTATTCAAAGTGCAATATAAATAATCCTTTTCTTTTGAATCAAACATGAACTTATCTTTCTCCTCTTGAGTCCATTTGTTACAAGGTTTGATGATGCTAGTGGAGCTATCGACAAGCAAGGTGTAGCCTTCAAGGATTGACTCCCAAACTTCAAAGTCCATGGATTCAAAGAATACTTGCATTCTAGCTTTCTAGTAGGTGAAGTTGACCATCAAACATGGATGGCTTTGTATAAGATGTCTCCTCCATTGTTCACTGTTTGAGATTGATGAAGAGTGTAAGAGTACCAAGCTCTTATACCAGTTGTGGATCATTGAACTTAGAAGGGGGCATGAATAAGTTCCCCTAATTCAAAATCTTTGAGACAAATCACACACACTAAATTTAATGTGGTTCCCCAACTTGGATATTCTGCACTCAAAGGATAGATCACAAGCACACCTCTAGAGTTTGTTGCTCTCAAATGTGGTTTGAAGGGTATTACACCCTATACAAGCTTTAGGCTCTACTCCAGAGTGATTTAATGCTATGAATCCACTCAATCCTACAAGGTCCTAAAAATATTAGAAAGTGGTTTCCAAGATCCCACAACCTTTACAACTTGAGCTTCACTCTAGAGTGTTGTGGTGCTACACCAACATTCAATCCCGCAAGATCCCCACAAGCTCAAACAAGATTCCTTCCCATAAGAAGCACATCAACCTCATAGGGCAACGAAAGAGAACAATAATCACAAGGAAAGAATGCAACTAACTTTGTTAATCCTTGCACTTTGATGCCCAACTCACTTTGACCAATTACAAATAGACAAATGATTGTACAATGAGGAACAATAATGAATATAATGATTGCATGATAATTACACAATGATAGTACAGAAGCTTGTCCATTTTCCAATGAGAATGATGTATTCTTATAGTCACTATGTTTTCAAATTCATCTTGAAACCCATGTAACAGCTAACTAATAGTCATGGAAGATATCTTCTACATGACTGAAACTTCTTTCTACATCTGGCCTTCATTCTGAGAAGACATCTTCTTCTAGTGAAATACATCTTTCTATAACTAGCCTTCATTCTAGGAAGATGTATTTGTCTAAGGAAAGATGTATTTCTATTCAGAAATATTTGTACTATTTTGTAGAGATGTCTTCTTTTGTGTTGCCTTCAATTCTATAAAGACATCTACTATTTCTTGGAAATGTCTTTCTCTACACTTGAATTCTTCATTCCTTGTCCATATTCTTGAGCTTTCTCATGTCTTCCTTATCTCACTCCAAGGTCTTAATGATGTCAACTTTGCTTGTAAGTCCTTGAGGTCTATGAAGTCCTTCTCCACACTCTTGCCCTGCAAACACAATTAGCCACATAAACATACAAGCATGTTTGTACTCTATTTTACTTAACATTTTGACACACCAAAAGGTCAACATAGCATTCCTATTGATGGGTCTCAATTGGCTACTACATCGTAGATGCTACATCACAGCTTCTATATTGTAGATGATATATCACATCTACTATAACTTAGATGCATCAATGCATCATCATCAATGTAGCTAAATGAGTTAACACATCCCCATCAACGCAGTGTCAATATTTGTCTATAAATATGCAAAAACTGTGCTACATATTTGGTACTATTTGGTTAATAGTGTTATCAAACTCATGTAGTTTCATTCTGTAATCTTAGCAAATAGTCACTAAGTGCTTGTAACATAGATTTGAGTTAATTATACAACATCTTATTCGAGTGGTATTATACCTGGACACATTTCATGAATGGTAATAAGATTGAGATTGATTCATATTCATTACAATATTTTGACTAAATAGATCTACTTTCAATGGAATTTACTTTGTAGGTATTTAATTAATATTTATATTTCCATACATGTTAATCAATTGATGGAATGAATGTGACCAGTTTCAAGTGTAAACACATATTTGCTTGGTAATCCCAGCAACATTATTGTTTAGTTTACCTAGTAGCATAACACTTGGTAATCTCAGTAGTGAGTTCAAGATGTGTATGAAAAGATGGAAATAGATACTCATTACCCTTAGGATATTTTAGAATATAATTTTATTGTTAATTAGATTAAATAATTAATTTCTATATTATTATTTATTCAAGTCAAGGCCCCAACAACATCATAATCATATGGTTGACTTTGGACTAAACCATACATGACAAAGCTATCACTACTCCAAGTGGTAAGACAGTGACCTACAATCAATGTTTAATGATCTAGATATCACTCTAGTCTCATCCATGAAATATGATTGGATCATGCGTGCATGCTTGTGATTCGTATGGTTGGGCATAGGGAGTACCCATCACTCATCAATTTGGGAATAAAAGCAAATAGAAAGGATAAATGATCCAAATCAGAGAACAAATCCAAGTTAAAACCTAAAACTAAAAATGGTAGTCAAGATAAGAAGCAAGAGAATGATGACAAGAAAAGTAATGCCAAGAAGGACCAAGGCAAAGAAGGTAAGGATTAAGGCAATAACTCATCCAAGATTCAATGCTTTAAATGTGAAGAGTAGGAACACAAGTAATGGGAATGCCCACTTCATAATGCAACCAAGGGCAAGGAGGTATAAACCATGGAGGTGGAGGAGACATCAAACCAAACTCTTCATATAGATAATCCTAATGCTCCCAAAATTGAGGAAGTTTTTGAATTAAATTCTTGTGCATTTATGAAAAATGTGAATAAAGGAGACCATCCATCAAGAAAATTATTATTTCAAATTGGGGCTAGATGTTTGCTTAGTGAGGAATGGATTCATATTTTAATTTATGGGAGAGCCTAAGAAAATGTTATTTTCTCTAAGATAGTTCCTTGATTGAGTTTAGTAACAAATCCTCATCCTAGAACCTACAAGGTGCATTGGTTGTCAAGAGACTTCTCTAGAAAAGGTGAGAGAGAAATGTATCTAAAATTCAAAATTAGAAGTTATCATGATGTTGTGAAGTGTGATGTACTGCCAATTAATTGTGCTAATGTAATTCTTGGAAGGCCTGATACTCAATTTGATGGAGTAAGGAATGTATGGAATGTAGCATGACCTGATGGAATCCATGAGTTGATTCCTATGATAATTGAATAGGTGAGGTAACAAAGCTTACTTAATGCTTCCTTACTTCTTCATGGGAAGAAAAAATATATTAAAGAATATGATGAGGCTGGTTTTCGTTTTATGATTATATCAACTATTGCTAACCATGATGTTATACACATAGAAATTCTAGTAAGTGTGCTAGGATTGAAGGAGTAATTTCCCAAGGTGTTTAAAGAGGAATTGGATAGATTGCCACCAAAGAAAAATGTTCAACACCAAATTGATTTTATTCTTAATGCTACCATTCCAAATGAGAGAGCATACNGAGGCACTTAACTAGGAGGAAAGGGTTGAGAGAATCTAATATAGCCTAATTGTGATAAGCATCCGTTCCTTGATTATCCGTACACATCCAGGTGCATGACTAACACTAGGATTACCAAGCGTAGATCCTAGGTACGCCACTAGGTTACCAAGTAGTCACACTTAGATGCTCGTAATCAAGTCGTACTCATTCCGCATTAAACAACAAGTAATAAATAACAATAATAAAATCCTATTCCATGCACTGCAAGGTTTATCTGAAAAGCTCGTCTTTATTGTCGTACACAAACTTGTGTTCAGGTATAATGTTTGCTCAAATAAAGATCCGTTCACTTTGGGACTCCTACTGTGGGCACATGGAAAATATTCCATCTCTAGAGTGATCAATCTAGCAAAGTTTCCCTACTGTCTAGCCTAGGATTAAGAAATAACAGAGAGTNAAGTTTCCCTACTGTCTAGCCTAGGATTAAGAAATAACAGAGAGTCACCTCTTATTTATAGATATGACGGCACACCGCAATATCGCGTACGTGATATTGTAGAGGAAGACACGATATCGCGTACGCGATATCGTGGGGGATGTGATATCGCAGCCCATGCAATATCGCATCCCATCATACCCCCATGACTAAATGAAAACTCATCCTTGAGTTCATTACAATAGTATTGAGAAGGTATGGGATTATTAACTTAGTGGAACTAATGGGATGACATGTGAATGGATCATCATTACAAGACTCAAGAACACTGGTGTTCAGGACAACAAGGGTGAACACCTTATTACATTGACATCAGGCCTCATTTGGCAGCTAAGAAAGAGAGACAAAAAGAAGTGTTGCTGCTACCAACACCAAGATTGCGCCTTTCATTGTCCATCCGTATGCGCATCATCGATCTCATTCCTTGCATAGCTTCTTCCAGCACTATTCCATTCCAAGTGTTTGCTCTAGATCCAATCCATTGTTGCATGATCACCATCTGCACACACAACATAATTTTATATTAGCAAGGGTAAATGAATTTCAATGTAGTTGATACCTTGCTTCGGTGTAAGTCCATTGGCTAGGTTGTGGTATGACTGATACGGATCTGGAGATATATTAATGATAACTACTGAAGGTGTAGGGGTTAGGAAAACAATTAAAAAAATTGGGGCTAGGAGAAAATTGAAAAAATCAGGCCCCATACCCCCATGACTAATCGTAAACCTCCGGTAGCGTTAGAATGAAGAAAGAAAAGGAATAAGAAAGATAAATAAAAAGGGAAAACTATGACATCAATGAAATGGATGTCAAGATGGAAATGAACAAGATAAAATTAATTACAAAAATGTTAAAGGAAAGAATTTAACTGGTGCACCAAATAGGAATGTCAGTGGGTCCTCCCCAAAGCAGGCTCATGCCCTTAATGCCCTAACAAACCCACATTCAAAGAGTCTGTAAGCTCTGGGAATGTCCTTTGGAACAAGATTTAAAGTCTTAACTGCAAGAATTTACCTAATAGAAAATAATGCATCAACCAAAATATACACTAATGATACAACCGTCAATGAGGTGAAGAATGGAGAGAAGGATGGAGAGAAGAGAATGGAATGGAGTCTCAAGAACAAGGTGGTGTACAGCCCCTTGTGTGTTTTATGATTAATGTGACTTGGCAAATCTCATTCCAACTCTGACCTCAAACCAACCACATCTAGTAACTTCGCATCAATGCATTCGATTAAACCATCCACTTGAATGACAAGGATGCTTCCTCCAAGAGCCACCACCATTCCGACAAAACAAAGGAGGAGAGAATGGGAAGCGAGGAGGAGAGAATGGGAAGCAAGAAGGGACTTAGTTAGAAGAAACATTTTTAGTTCCGTAACCAGTGCTTGTAGCCCAATTTTATTTCGTCTAAGGGATGTGCTTTAAATTCACACTTCTTCTTCTTTAATTTTTATTTTTCTCTTTTTTTTGTTTTGTGTTTTTATGCATGAGAATCACACCATGCAAAGACTTCTTATTTTCATTGTCTCAGCTTTTGATAATAAGGTAACATAGGAACAGGAAGAAAACTCAAGAAGAAAAACATCCAAGCACCCAAGAGAATGGCCAATACAAAAGCATCAAGTTCCCTTGAAGTCACACCCTTTGCAAACCTTAAGTCCTTCCTTAGTTTGAGAAGTGCCCAGTCACCAGTTCATTAAAGTTCTTATTAAGAAAGAGACTATACATTTCCAAGCCAAGAGAGACCATAGAACTTGTGGATGGATGGATGAAGTGAACTCATTGCCTGTCATATCAAAAGAACATACCTTAGTATCAACATCATGACTTAAAGGTAAANCACACACACACACACACACACACACACACACACACATAAAATGAAAAAGTATAATGATGTCGTAAAACAAAAACAAGAAAATTTAAAGAAATTTGTAAAACAAAAACAAGAAAAGTTAAAGAAATTTATAAAAAAAAAATATGTAAGACAAAAATGTGTAAAACAAAAACATGTAAAAAAAACTAAAAAGAACTGAGGGCCTCCAATGATCAGCATAGGTGGCCATCTCCCCCATGACAAAATTGTAAGGGAGAGATCCGCAATAATGAGCGTTTGTTTGAATTTCATAGAAGTGCCCAACTTCTCCCAACTGATGTTCTTAGGTTGAGGGATAGAAGTTGGCAACGCTCATATTTCAATGTGTCTATGCCTTCATTGTTAGCATGAGTTTCCTCAGTTCATTCCGTGCATATTAGTTTGCTCTTCCTAGTAGCTATCAACCACGGGGTATCTACTACAGGTGTGGTTGCTACATACAGGCACCTTTGAATTTTTATTTCTTGGGCACACTGATCACATGGAAGCAATGTTGAACACTCTTCCATTTCATCACCCTCTGTGTCACTATATATGATGCATGGAACTTTCTTCTTCTCAATCTTTCCATAAATGTTTATCTTAGATATCTGCAAGGAAAGATCACGGATCCCAAGGTATGCATCTACTGTACTTAGCCATGGCCTTCCCATTATAATTGAGAAGTCCCCTTCGTTGTTGTTGATTTCAATCATTAGAAAATCATTTGGGTAGGACCAACCACACACAGTGGTAATGATGTCCTCCACCATTCCCAAGGGAATGGTGATGGACTGGTCTGCCAACTCAAGTTGAATGTTGCTCTTCTTAAGTTGGGGCAGGTTCCAAGCTTGATACATCTCTCGTGAAATTAGGTTGACTCCGAAACCTGAGTCAAGAAGAGCCTTATGTGGTTTGTTCTCGATGATTTGTAAATAGATTAAGGGGCTTCCAGGATCATTTAGTTTCCTGGGAAGGTGACCTACCTTGATCCAGTCGATTACGGTATGCGTTAACATAACTGTATGCATACAGCTTTGTTGTTGGACTGAAGGGTGCTCCAAAGTGTTGAATGGTGGAGGAGTATACCTAGGCTCAACCGCTTGTTGTTGGAGAGTTTGTCTGGGCTTTTGGTTCTGAAGAAAGGTCTTCTCTTTTTACAGTTGTCAGAACGAGCAGTAGGTTGAATATTTATAGTTCTCGCAACGTTACGTTGCTGTAATTGAGTGGGGAGTTCCCCTTGCATTGTTGGAACAGGTTGTATGGGAACTATAGGTGGAAGAGGTGTGGATGGAGTTGGAGGATGGTGAGTATGTGGGGTGCCTCCCATAGGAGAAGGAGTCCTCCTAAAGTACTCTCGAACTTGGTAGTGACGTTGGGGAGTTGTGTGACCCACAGAGTCACTTGGAGAAACTGGCTGCTGCACATAATAGTCATATGGATCAGGTTGCCGGTAAGGGTATTGATGTGTTGGTGGTGGCATCCCCCATGACTGTGGGTGTTGCCACTGCTGATGTTATCCGATGGGTTGTGGTGGAGTTCCACTTGGATAATACATCAGTAGTTGGTGGAACTACCTTGGGTTACCTTGAGGATAAGGTAACCTTCGGCGTGTTTGCCGTTGGTTGAGTCTTGGGTTAAGTGCATACACCCCTGACTCCTGTAGATGTGAGATAATTGAACAACATCCTTTGGGATTATCATAATGGCAGATCTCACATCCACTGTCATCGTCTGTGTTTGAATCCACAACTTCATTGGAGATAGTAATTTTCCCCTTACCCTTGTTATATGCAGGGCCTAAATCTCTCCACTTTGTCTCACCTTTGTTACTACTTCGTTCCTCCTTAGACTCTTCTACAACTTTCAAGAAAGTTTCAAGTCTAGAGTCTAAGGAATCCCACAATTGATCCATCTTAGCTGATACTTCTATTGTTAGCTTTTGGATGGGCAAGGTTTTTTTGTTCACCAACTCTTCGAGTGGTGACTCATCCTTTTCATCACAAAAGCTCACTCCCTTCTTTCGAAGAGAGGGATCACGATTGTATTCTTCCACACTCTCTCTTTTGCGTAGCTCACCTTCTTCTTTTACTACTTGTTCCAACAAGCGATGTACTTCATGGACTCTAAGTTGTGATAGTCTCCCTTGGGCATAAGTCCCAAGGGTTCTCCTTGTCTCATGCCTTAGCCCATCTACAATGTGGCGAAGTTGATCCCATTGAGCATATCCATGGCCCGGGAAATGATGTAACAATGTGTAGTAGCGGGCCGTGGTAGCATCCAAGGGTTCATGAGTACCTTGCTTCCATCCTTGGATCTGCTTATGCAAGTTAGACACTCTGGAGTGTCTAACTCTGGAGTATGTTTGATACTTATCATTGAAGAGTTCTAACATCATACTCCACCTCCTGATGGTTTCCAGTTCTAAGGACTGATACGAACTTTCTGCTTCTTTAGTGAGTGTCCTAGGAAACAACTTAAGTTTCTGCCACTCATTCTCTATATTTTGCAAGGCGCAGGCATCATGGAATGCCTATAAATGATGTTGTGGATCAGTGTTTTATCCCCTTTCGAAACATGGGATATTGTTCATGTCTAAGCATTTGATTTGGCTATCTTTTAAATACCTTGTTGGTATTCTAACTGCCTCCATTATGTCAAGCATACTTCAGGTTGCAAGTAGGGGCTCATCATGATCATCTCTTTCATGACACCTGTGATGTCTGCGTTGTTCCCTACTTTCCCTTCGGTCTTGCCCTTGTCCTCTCTCTTGACTCTCTCATCGAGGTCTCTCATTTTTTCTACCTTTATCCTCACCATTGTGCTCTCTATGACTGTGCCCAGAGGTGGAAGGAGAGGGTGAGTGATGTGAAGAAGGGGAAGAAGAAGGAGAACCATTGCCATGATGATGTTTCTTGCCTTCTCTTCTATGGCTTTAGCCTCGATCGTGATGATGATCTAAGTGCTTTTCCTTGTCATGTATTGTAGTTCCCTCTGTGAACAGTTGATGTTCACGGGGATCAGAACTAGTGTTATGTATCATTGAGCGTAGGTTCTGATACCCCACCTCCTCACTTTCGTTAGGAGGAGGAACATCTCCGATTTCACTAAGGATGTGCGGGACCTCTTTGCCCTTTGACAGTGTATGTTGGCTCTCCCGCCTTGAGTCCCTCATACGTTGTAAAGGTGTGGGATGGTAATCCCTCATGTCAAAGTCTTCTGCAACGTATTTAGCATATAGTTCAGTCATGCCAATCTGTGCCAAGGCATAGAGGAGCATGTTTGGGACTGCCCGATCCGGAGGTAACACAATGTTACCTTGCAAGTCTCTCCAGCACATCTGTTCATCTTGATGGAAGATAAAAGTAAAATTAGGAATATACTCATCAGGATGAGTATATTCCACCCTATATTGTTGAGGAACTAGTTGATTTAGGTTATGTGTTTTTGATTGCCGACTGTTCTTTGTATGATCCTTAGGTGGTGAATTGCTTTTGCTAGAAGAAGACATTGTTATTTATCGGTGTGCAAATTTTACCGTTATATAATTTTTTTCTTTTAATTAATTAACCCAAAGGTTTGTTTAGGCTCCCAACGATGTGAGTGATATCCTATGTTCTATTCAGCGCACAAATACTTAGTCCCTGGCAACGGTGCCAATGATGAGTAGCGAGATATCCCTACACTCAACCATACGAATACAAGTGTAGCATGCGCGATCCGGTCGAACTCTATAGACTAAGTGCCTACACGTCCCATGGAACACTTAGGGTTAATCATTCATTGTCTTCCTAGACTTACTTGTAGTTGTCATGGTGTATGGTTAAGTAAGTCCGAGGAATATGATTTTTATGGTCTTTTCTGTTTTATGTCTCCTATGCTAACAAGGTGAAGGGTTGAGAAGATTAACTAACTCTAACTAATGAACTAAGTCTAAATTAACCTAGCATCAGCATCCGTTCCCACTTACTGTACACATCCTGAACCGATGCAACCGCGGCTACCAAATGCTAATCGTTGCTGGGATCACCATGCGTAACGCACGTGCTCAAAGTGGTCGTACTGAGGCACTTAACTAGGAGGAAAAGGTTGAGAGAATCTAATCTAGCCTAAGTGCGATGAGCATCCATCCCTTGATTATCCGTACACATCCTTAAATGCTCGTAATCAAGTTGTACTCATTCCGCATTAAACAACAAGTAATAAATAACATGTAATAAATAACAATAATAAAACCCTATTCCATGCACTACAAGGTTTATCCAAAAAGCTCATCTTTATTGCCGTACACAAACTTGTGTTCAGGTACAATGTTTGCTCGAATAAAGATCCATTCACTTTGGGACTCCTACTGTCGGCACATGGAAAATATTCTATCTCTGGAGTGATCAATCTGCCAGAGTTTCCCTACTATCTAGCCTAGGATTAGGAAATAAAAGAGAGTTGCTTCTTATTTATAGATATGATGGGGCACCGTGATATCGTGTACGCGATATCGTGGGGGATGTGATATCATGTCGGATGTGATATCGTGTACGCGATATCGCGGCCCATGCGATATCACGTCCCATCAACATCAAATCAATGGATTGAACTACAAAGGCAAGCAAAGAAGTTACTTTCAAATGGCTTCGTGAGGGAATTATTTTCACCTTGTGTAGTTCCTATAGTCCTTGTGTCAAAGAATAAGAGTGATGAATGGAGAATGTGCATTGATTCTAGGGCTATGAACAAGATAACAATGAGGTCCAAGTTTCCTATTCTAAGAATGGATGATATCCTTGATGTCCTTACTAATACAAATGTTTTCAAAAAATTTGATTTGAAGAGTGAATACCCTCAAATTTAGATCAAACCTAGTGATGAATGGAAGACCACTTTCAAGACAGTAGGTGAATTGTTTGAGTGGTTGGCAATGTGATTTGGACTCACAAATGCTCCTACTACATTCATGAGGTTGATGCTTGATGTTCTCAAGAATTTGATAGATAAGTATTGTATTGTCTTCTTTGATGATATTTTGGTGTACAACTCTAATGAGAAGAAGCACTTTGATCACTTGAGAAAAATATGTCCTAAGTTGGAGAAAGCAAATTTGGTGATCAATGTGAAGAAGAATCATTTCTTCAAAAAGGAGATCACATATTTTGGACATGTGATATCTAAAAATCAAATTAGAATGAAAGCTACCAAGGTGATATCTATTAGAGATTGGCCAACTTCTAAAAGTTTTGGGAAGGTAAGATCATTTCTTGGTTTAGCAAGTTTTTACAAGAGGTTCATTAAAATTTCAATCATATATCATGGCCTATGTTTACTTTGCTTAAGAAGAATCAAGATTTTAGGTAGTGTGATGAAACCCAAAGGATCTTTAAATTGTTGAAGGAAAAAATAGTCACTAAACCAATGCTTGTAATACCAAATTTCCAAAAGCTTTTTCAAGTGAAGGTGGATGTAAGTAGACTTGCCATTGGAGGGGTACTTTCATAAAAAGGTAAACATGTTGCTTTATTTTTAGAAAAGTTCAATGAGTCAAGGCAGAAATATCACATATATGAAAAAGAGTTATATATTATTCTTCAAGCAATCAAGTATTAGAGGTATTACTTATTGTCCACGGATTTCACTTTGATGATAGATCACAAAGCACTTCAATTTCTCAATTCTCAAAAGAAGTTGAATGCCAAACACATGAAATAAATGGTACAATTGTAGGAACTTAATTTTGTGCTCAAGCACAAGAGTAAAAAAGCAAATATGATGGCTAATGCATTGTCTAGGGTGCATGTGATGAGTTTTAACTTACATCATGTGGAAGGTATGAATGATTTTGCTAAAATTTATGAATATGATTCAAATTTTAAGCAAGTTTGAAGAAGCCTCAAGGAACCATTACTAAGTAGGATAGACCATTACTAATTTTAAGCAAGTTTGAAGAAGCCTCAAGGATTCTTTGATGTGGTCTGTGACCACTTCTGCAACTCCCGCGACATTCTGGTATTACATGACCACCACAGTGGCCCCGTCACTAGTTTCTAATTGCACCTGGAAAGATGCCACGTTTCCTAAGATCTGTTGTGACCATCTACTTTCCCCTCCTCTTGTGTGAATAGATACTTTCCCCCTTGTGTGATCCAATGAAATAGTAGCCTGAATGGCATCATCGATGATGCAGAAGAGGCTTGCTTCATCATAGCTTTTCCAACTGACCATCTCGGTGATGGCCCTAAGATGGCTCATTGACGGTCTGTAGTCTTGCGAGGGCTACTAATCCTAGCCTGTGATGGGCCCTACTTCCTGTTGTTGGCTAGGACCCATGCTTGGAGGTTGGCTAAGTCCTGCAAGTTGAGTTGTAGTTGGTCCAATCATCTGTTCTTCTTCTTGTTCTGGTCCTAGTTCTTCGCCAGTGCTTTTCCTTGGAGCTGCCGCCTTTAGAAATTCAGCATATGAAGCAGTTTGGGCTTTGTGGAGGACATCATTGGTGTACCCACGAATACCAGCATGTCAACAAAGCTTTATGATAAGACAAGGGAAAGGCAGCACCATTTTCCCTATCTTCTGTTCCTCGAATTGCCTCAGGATCTCTATTAAATATAGATGGGACAGGTTAGTGTTAACCTTTCCCATCAACACTACACATCCTCTAGCCGCATACGTTGATATTCTTTTCAGGCCCTTTGTGGGAAAGAGGTGATATGTTCCAATTTTAAAGTAAATCCTTTTGCAACTCTAGGCCTTGTATTCGGAAGGTTTAACACCTCCGAAATGGCCTACGTGGATAAGTAAATTGTCACACCACAAATATTGACAGTGGTGCCTTGCTCCCTATTGTGCCAAAATTGGTACGTCATTCCTAGGTACCAAGCACCGCTTTTAGAGAGGACAGGACATAAGGGAGACCCTTTGAGGTGATCCCTAATGGTCTCAAGAGAAAACTCTACAAATGATTCAAAGTTCAATTCCACAATCACCACAGCGAATGTGGACTTCTCATGGATGGCCTGAACACAATCTTGGGGCAATGTGAGCTATTGTCCCTATCCAAGCACTACAGCAACACCTCCTTCTGCCAGCCCAAACCGTATGGTAGAAGGATCTTCTTGATGAATGCTGAATGATTTTTCCTCCTATTCTGCATGTTGTCCAGTAGGGTCTTGTCTTCCACCTCTCCGAGGTCGTTTGCTTCCACCTTGAGAAGGACCTTCTTGTTGTCCACGTTTCAAAGCCATCTGCAATCACACGAGGCCAAGCATTAGTAAGGTTGTTTTTAAAGTTAAGTTATACCTTACTGCTTGCCTTAGTTAATGATCTTATGTTATTACGTGTGATATTGCCCAAAAAATTGTAATAATGAGTCCTGTAACTTAGGTGGTTTTCCATTTTAGTTTCTTGATATACCTAGGGATTAAATGATTTTAGGCATAATTATTCTAAGTGTTATCGTTAATTACCCTAAATTATGTCCTTTGGGTGATGATAAATTTAAAAAGCATTAGGTGCTTTTCGGCAGATGTCCCTCCCCCACGACTAAGTTGAACACTCCAGGTTCAAGTAGGTTCAAACAGAATTAAAATCAGAGTACCAGCGAGCGAGATATAATTAGAAAAGCAAGGGTTGCTCAATCGCAAGTCCTAGAGAAAAAATTCGAAAACTCCCCTGTGTGAATGGCAAAAATGATGCTAAGTGTTGCCCGGGGGGGGGGGGCGGTTTACCTATTTGTAGGTTATGGGGACACGATATCACGTACGATACATCGCATACGCGATATCGCATCGGCCTCGATATCGCATACGTGATATCACGGCCCTAGTGACATGAGGCACAACAAAAATACCAAATTTTTAAAGGATTTTCTTGAAATCAACATTGTAAGCAGAGGACATTAGACTCTTATGAAGGAGTTCTCAGGTAATTCCATTAATTCGAAGGCACAATTAATGATAATGGTGTGTATTTTATCAATAAAACCTTGGGTGGTTCATTTTCATCAGGTAAGTTATGCTTTCATGCATTGGGACGATGTTGTCTTTGTTCATATTTATAAGAAACTCCCACTTCAAGTTGTGTACTCCAATCTTCATCATCATATAGTTCGTTGGTTTTCCAATGAACTTCCTCACTAGGTGTGGCATTATCGTAATCTTGTAGAAGAGCCATGGTTGTGAAGTTGTGTGTGAATTTATGTGTGACTTTTAATAATTATTTCTTTCTAAGAGATATATCGTTAAGTCCTTTACAGCGACCTTGTATGATATAACTAATCTAGATAACTAGCACCATCCTCGGCAACGGCGCCAATGATGAGTGGCGAGATACCCCTACACTCAACCATATGAATCACAAACATTTGCATGTGATTCGATAGAATTTCATAAAGCACTAGTGATGAGTCGCAAGATACCCCTACACTCAACCATATGAATACAAGCATTTCACGCATGATCCGGTCGAACTCCTTAGACAGACTAGTTGGGGCATCTAGATAGTTAGCCTTAGGTCGCAGTTCGTTGTCTTCCCACTTGGACTAGTATTATCTTTGTCACGTATGGTTTAGTCTAGAGTGAGGTGTATGATAGGTTTCTAATCTAATGCTACTCCTAAAGGCGATGGAAAGTAATATTAATTAATCTAGGAGAGAGAGGGTAAGAGAATCTAATCTAGCCTAAGTGCGATGAGCATTCGTTCTTTGATTATCTGTACACATCTTGGACTTCATACACGACTACCACTAGGATTGCCAAGCGCAGATCCTAGGTACGCTACTGGGTTACCAAGTAGTCACACTTAAATGCTCGTAATCAAGTCGTACTCATTCCGCATTACTAGGAGTTTAAGGGTGAGAGATATTAATTAAGAAAGCAATAAATAATAATTAATTAAATAATTAAACTAAGTGAATGCTGCAATGATGAAGTAATTTCGATCTTTATTTCCAGTCATGTGCATGTCCAAGTACGTCACACTTGAATAAAGGATGTTGTACAATTACAATCACCACATTGCAGGCATACACTGGAAAATAATTCTATCTCTGGAGAGGTAAAACTGCCAGAGTTTTGCTAAGGGTCTAAATCTAGGTGTCTAAAACTGGGAAAGCTGCCTCTTATTTATAGACATTGTGGCAGGCTGCGATATCGTGTACGCGATATCGCGACTGGGCATGCGATATCATGTACGCGATATCGCAGTTGCCCCAAATGACGATTCATCAACATGCATGCATCAATGTAACATGTCTTATTGATGTCTCATTAGTTGGATTTTTGTGTTTCAAGATTTTGATTTAAAAGCTCATTTTATTACATTTGTATCTTCTTTGATTCAGATTATCTTCTTCTTAACTCTTTCTAATTAAAATAAAAAACCTTAGTTATCTAATATATTGATGGATTTCACCCTCCATTTCTATGTCTAATTTCAATAAATTGATATGACTCACTATAATATGTATAGCATGGTATGACACCATGATATATAATTAGAGAAGAAATTTAGGAAGGCATGTCAAACATAGGAGGTTATGTTTTGATAAAATATAACGATAGAGAGCGAATCTAGGGACATGGTTAATATTGAATTTTTTTAGTTAAACAAAACATAAGTTGTATCATAGGAAGTTATAACTTTTATAGGAAGTTACTCTCACTATAGAAATATAAGGTTTAGTTGCCAAATGTCATGTTGGATAATTATCCAATAAACTCCTTCTTTTCTTAAATAATTTTTTTAATTGAAACATGATTCTTAGATTCATGTTGGACATGTTGGAGTAATACCCCAAGTCTCTAAGCATTATACAACCATTTTAAGAACATTATTAATTTATTCCAATACTTTAGAATCTTCCTCAAATTTTATCAAAAGTCCAAAGAAACTAACAATAATAATAATCGGTTGGTGCTGTAGGTCAAACGCGTGAGAGACTTCTACACCAATCTGCTAGACTTCTGCGTGGTAAGTTGTTTGTCCGATGGCATGCAGACTTGGCTGATATGAAACAAAATTTGTGGGCACGTTGCAGTGAGAGTAGCCGTTGGGCATTTGCATCGTGGTTTTTAGCATGTAGGTGCTGTGCAGTTGGCCCTGCGCCTGCAACTTGGATGGCGGCTGAAGCTTCAACTCTCCTCTCTCGTCTGTCTCTGTTTGCTGCTAATGGTGGGGGAGGTGGTGCTTCTTCTTGGATTTTGATGAGGGTCATATCTTTTATATAGATTATATCATTGGAATAACACGTTATCCCCCCTCTTTTCCAAAGTTTTGTTATAATGCAAGGAAAGGGAAGTGCCTTTCTATCCCTCTCATTTTCTTTAAATCTTTTCTTGATCTCTAGGACAACGAGTTGGGGAAGGCTGGCAAGGAACTTCCCACTCAAAGCCATACATACTTGTAACACCTTCATTAATTATCTATAAAATATCCTATAAATAACTAATGGAGATGTTATGAAACCCCAAGGATCTAGATTTAACCTTGATTTACTAATTCAAAATGTAGTAATAAAATATATAAAATTTAGTAACTAGGAGCATAAATATAGTAAGGCATTATAGCATAGCAAAATTTTATAAACCTCTCATATATAATTAAATAATATTTATTTAATGAAAATTGAAATTTTGTGCAACCACAAAAAGGTAGATGTTGAAAGATTTCACTAGGTGCATCACAAAATACTACATAAAATAATGATCCTAACACCACTTTCTTTGCCTTACTAGGACATTTAGAAATAAAGTTATTCACNCAAATATCCTAAAAGGTGTACAAAGTTTTCATTTTTCAAAAATACAAAATATACATAAAATATTTTTGAAGTTTGGAAGGTCTATGTTATGCAGAATAGATTAATTAGTCAAAACCCCTCAAATAACAAAGGTTATTATATTTCCCTTTTCATAGAGCATAAAGGTTCTAGGCCAAAAGTCTTAAGGTTCTGGGCTAATAAAGATTTTCAATAAAATATTCAAAAATGTTTTTTCCAAAATTTATTTCAAAGTCCAAAGGGCCACAAAATATCTCTAAAATCTAAAGGAAATCCAAAAAAATCCAAAAAGATTCCAAAAGAATGTATATTTTACCTAGGCATCTCTGAATAACCTCATTGCCAAAGGAACTCACTGATTATGACCCCAAACAAGTCACTCATGGTTGGGTCTTGGCAATAGCCTCTCTACAAACATCCTCAATAGTCAAGGCACATGTATCATAAGAAGGATAGGTCTTGACTATGCCTCACTACAACTCCATTAAACTCAACAATGCGATGGTCTTGGCTAACTCCATAGCCTCACATGAACTTATGAATCAAAATCTAGGGTAGGAAATCCATCTAATAACCCTTGTTCCTGTGGGATGGGTCCCACTAAAGAACACACCACTACTCCATGCATATGGAAGGCATGTGAAAGATTTGCAACTCCCACTACCAACTAAGCACAAATGGTCATGTAAATATTATTATTTTAGTCCAAAAATTCCAAAATATTTTCAAAATAGCCAAAATCCACAAAAGCTCGAATTTCACAAAATTCTTACCTCAAAAATATTATTATTTTATTCCAAAATCTAATTGATTTTCAAAATAGTCAAATCCATGATAGCCAAAATTCCACAAATTTTTCGCAAAATCATGCTTACATTATAGACAGTACCCAAAGATTCATAAAATATCCAAAGAGCAAGTTGGGCAAGATTTCTACAAATTCAGAAATTCACCCAAAAATACAAAAAGGGGGCCAAATGCAATTATAATACAAAAAATAAACCCAAAATGACAAAAATTTAGCAGAATCTTGGCATAATAATCAAAATCATAGAAGAAGGAGGCAAAGAAGAGAGATCTAAAATTCATAACAATATGGGGCAAATATGTGAAAAGAAAATAAAATAAACTTCCTTGTAGGGCTTCCAAAAATTTTTTCTAGCTTCCTTTACCACCTAATGCTCTTAATTGATTTTTCACTACCTTGGTTTGCTTGTCGCACCCAAGACCCTTCTTAAAATCACAATGGAATGTATACGGAAAAAACGAAAGAAACCAGGCTCCAATTAAATTCAAAAGAACGCGGTTGTACATTGGTTTACAAAACGGTGGTTGCAAAACAAATGTTGAAAAAAAAAGCAACGGAAAACAACGGCAGAGGTAAAACCAAAGGCGGTACGCAAGAAAATGGAGGTTGTGAGAAAAGCAGTAGCCATATGCATGTTATGCATATATTTTAAATATATGCTTTATTCATTATGCACGTAACGTGCTTTTTCATGGTGGTTAATCTTAAAACAAAATTCAAGTGCTTTTTCCCAATGACGGCATTGACTTTTTAAATTTTGATTTTAATTTTAATTTTTAAATTTTTCAAAAATTATTTTTTGTAAGCTTTTTTTCTAATTTTTTTTCTTTGTATATAAACACTCATATCATGCATACAAGGATTCCAAATCATATTTTGTTTGAATCTATAGGTTTCTTATTAAGTGCTCTACTAAATCACATACTAAAATACTAAAATCTCATCCAAGCATAACTTTTCATGGTTGCCTAGTTCAAATGTCAAAACTTTTATGGTATTTTAGCAACTAGAAAGTGTGATATCTTTCTAGTGAACCAAGGGCCAAAATCTACATTTTCAAACATTCTAGACACATTGGTAAGGTCAAATTTTGCGTTTGACAACATCCTAAGGTACTTCTTTAACAAGCTAATTTATGCAATATTAAATTATAATTAAAAATGAACTCCAAATCCTAGTTTAATGACAAAAAGTAACAAGGGATATGTTTTGGATAGGGCTCAGGTTCAAAATTGCTTCATGAATAGAATATTATATAATCACATGTACATCATAAAAAATAAAAATGCATAATTGAATGTGCTTAATAAAGATTGAATAGAAATTACTAAATGTGTATAAAGAATAAAATATGCATAATCAAATACTTACAAAAGCGTAATAATTGATATAAAGAAAAACTTCCTGGAGTAATTGGATTTCAACATTTAATTATAAAATATTCAAAAGATCTTTGACTGGGCTCCAATAGTGGCAAAACAAAGGATACAAAACTTTAACAAATTAGCCTAGCAAGCAAATTGCATTCATTTATGGAGGAAGCTAACAACAACAATAGTAATAATAGTAATCACAATAAGTTAATATATTGAAATGCATTTGACAGTATTAAAGAACTAATTATATGCATTAAATAAATAGTTAATTTTTTGCAAATTTCTAGGTTGTCACAATACCCTTGTAGAGAAAATGTGACCTTGCTTAATCATACCATTCAATTAAGATGGTAGGCTACAATTTTGAAGTACACTCGCTCGACCTTTGTAAGGGTATTGTATTCCTTATAGTTCACTCCATATGATAGGGGTCCCCATCAGTTTTGAATCAATGGAATATATCATACAAATCATAGTGTGATCTAGTTGTAAGCTTGATGTTGAGTGAATTATCATGAACACTCATGTATGTCATTGTGTTCAAGAAATATAAAAGATATTATAATACAATAACAACAAGGATCCTCGATGACACATCCTTTTCTTCCTAGTGACCATGCACTCTTTCAAGACTTTGGAGCTTACACCTTAAAGTGTGGATCCACCACCTACCCATGGTTCCAGTAGCATTAGCTTCAACAAGCCAAAGTGTGAGTTCCAACTCCCTACTAAATCTAAGTCTTGTTCATCAATAATGGATAGAAGAAAAGTGGGTGAATGAATTTTGCTATGTGGATATTCCATTGACTAAGGCTCCACCTTGAACCTATTTGGCACTTTGGCATCATCATTACATCATTGGCTTATTGGGTAAGCATTCATAAAGCATGTTAATTAGTTTTCCCACACATACACAAAAACACACTTAAGAAAAAGAAAAGATCATGAATGATTAACTATTAAGCTTTAACATATAAAAAGTACTAACACCACACACAAACTTTATTAAGGTTTGATGAGTGGCAAGGTACCCCTACACTCCACCATACGAATACGAGCGTACACGCGCGATCCGGTCGAACTCCGCAGACTAAATGCCTTAACGCCACAAGAAACACTTGGGGTTAATCATTCGTTGTCTTCCCAAGCTTGCTTGTATGTGTCACGGTGTATGGTTAAGCAAGTCTGAGGTATGTGATTTTTTTGGTATTTTCCGCTTATCTCCTATGCTATCAGAGGAAAGGGTTGAGAAACTAAGTAACTCTAACTAATGTCCTAAGTCTAAATTAACTAGCGTCAGCATCCGTTCCCACTTATCGGACACACCTTGAACTATGCAACTGTGGCTTACCAAACGCTAATCGTTACTGGGATCACCACACGTAACGCAAGTGCTCGAAGTGGTCGTACTGAGGCACCTATTTAGCTTAAGTGTGATAAGCAGCCGATTCCTTAGCTAGCCGTACACACCCGTGGGTGCTCGTAACTAAGTCGTACTTATCACACGTTCTAGCCTAGCAATGAGTAGCCGATTCCTCGACTAGCCGTACACATTGGACCCTGGAGTTACCAAGCGCAGAATCCTGGAATACGCTACTGGGTTACCAAGCAGCCAATGCTCGTAATTGAGTCGTACTCATGCATTGCGTCAAGCAGCCGATTCCTTGACTAGCCGTACACGTCCGTAGACGCTCGTAATCAAGTCGTACTTGAACGCACTAGGAAAGCAGTAAATGAAAGCAATAAATGAAACCACGTGCTGCAAGGTTTATCCAATCAAGTTCTTCTTTATTGCCGTACAGAACTTGGGTTCAGGTTTAAAAGTTGCTCGAATAAAGAGCCGTTCACTCTAGGACTCCTACTGCGGGCACATGGGGAAAAATTCTAACTCTGGAGTGATCAATCTGCCAGAGCTTCGCTACACTAGCCAGGATTTTGAAATGAAGGGAGTGCCACCTCTTATTTATAGATATGGCGGTGGGACGCGATATCGTGACCCAGTGCATGTCGCATCTCATCATACCCCCATGACTGAATGAAAACTCGTCCTCGAGTTCCTTACAATGATATCAGGTAGGTATGGGATTATTAGGGGAAATGGAACTAATGGGATGACATGTGAACGGTCTTTATTACAATA
>MNCI01001727.1:206966-231814 GCA_015680685.1 Gnetum montanum | reverse complement strand
CGCCTCTTATTTATAGATATGGCGGTGGGACGCGATATCGCGTACGCGATATCACGGCCCAGTGCATGTCGCGTCTCATCAAGGTCCATAAGAAAAATAGCAAAAAGGAAAGAAAATTCAACATGACATAGAGGATTCTCCCCCGTGAGGAATCCATGTCTATCTATGAATAGACCTTTAAGTGTAAGACATAAGATTAAGCTTTATGTTTTCGTAGACATGAAAGATATTCTCTATAGTGTTTCAGATGTTTCCCATCACCCAAGAAGATTTTATCTAATAGATCTAAATGGTAGATATGTGTTGTGCTATACTAGAAATTGTTATGGATAATTTATAGTCCTTTCCATTGAAATTGAAATTTACCCAAATATAGCAAGTGTAATGGCTTAAAATACTTTATCACTAGGTTTGAAATCAAACTCTCTTGCGTAAACATCATGGTGTGCCTTGGTGTAGAAATATTCCAATTCATTGTGTATCAATATCATTCTACAATTTTAATTGAGAAGGTTGAGGTTAATTAACCTCTCTTTCTGAGTAGAATCTAATTTCGTAGTAAAATCCACAACATAACCCATGGTTTTCATTTTACGATCAATTGGTAGCTGTGGAACTTGTCCATAGACCAACTTGAATGACATGTAATGAACAATATTTTTCCATGTCATATAATAGGCCTAGAGAACATCATTTAGCTTGTTGGCCAATCTCCTTTGTACATACTAATTATCTTCCTAAGTATTCTAAAAATTTCAAAGTTAGTAACTTCTACCTAGCCATTAGCGTGCAAATGATAAGGGAAAGTTAATTTATGATTAACTCTATAAGATTCTAATAAATTCTTGAAAACCTTACCAGTAAAGTACATACTGTTACCAAAGATTGAGATTTGAGGAATATTGAACCTATGGAGCATGTTATTTGGAAAGAAGTTTACTACAATGGTAGATAAGTAGTTCTTAAAAGTAACAACTTATGCCCAATTCATGTAATATTCTATGCATACAACAATATATGCCTTGTCATTAGAGGTCGAAGAGATGGGACTGACGAATTCAATGCCCCACACATTAAAGGACTCCATTAGTTGGATCTAGTGCACCAATTCCTCCATACACAAGGACATGCCTCCCTCATGTTAGCACTTCTCATAACCACGTATGAAGTATTAAGCATCATGAAACATGATGGACCAAAAATAGCCTAAGAGCAGCAACTTTGTTGCAGTCCTCTTTCTAGCATAGCACTCACCATAGACACCATGATGCACATGAGCCAAGATGACATCTTAGCTTTCTTCTGGAACACATCATCTCAAGAGGCCATCAAGGCATCTCTTATAGAGATGCACTTTGATAGTGATGAGTCATGAATTTTTTGGCTGCAATATCGCACTTGTGATATCGTGTACGTGATATCGTGGACCTGATATCATGGCCTAGATGTGATATCGCGCATGCGATATTACAGCCTGTCTCCTCATCTATAAATAAGAGGTAGACAAATCTAGTATGTGTGCTTAGATTTTATTGTAAGTGGTTTTAAGTTTAAGTTCCTCTCAACCCTTTCCTCCCAGTGCATGCCCACAGTGTGGTGATTGTAATTGTACGACATCCTTATTTGAGTGTGACTTACTTGGACACGCACATGACCAACAATAAAGATCGAGATTACTTCACCATTGCAGCATCCACTTAGCTTAATTATTTATTTATTTGATTGTTATTTATTTCTTTCGTAGCTAACATCTTCTTACCCTAAACTCCTATTAAACGTAGAATGAGTACGACTTGATCACGAGCATTTAAGTGTGACTACTTGGTAACCTAGTAGCGTACTTAGGCCATGCACTTGGTAATCCCAGTGGTAGTCATGCATGAGGTCCAAGATGTGTACAGATGATTAAGGAATGGATGCTCATTGCACTTAGGCTAGTTTCGATTCTCTCTCTCACTCTCCCTCTCGTAGCTTAGTTCATATTATTTCCCATTATCTCCAGAAGTAGCATTAGTATAGGAACACGTCATACACCTCACTCTAGACTAAACCATACGTGACAAAGTTAACACTAGTTCAAATGGGAAGACATCGAACTGCAACCTAAGAATAACTGTCTAGATGCCATAACTAGTTCGTCTACGAAGTTTGAACAAATCGTGCATGAAACACTCATATTCGTATGGTTGAGTGTAGGGGTACCTTGCCACTCATCATTGGCGTTGTTGCCGGGGATGGTGCTAGTTATCTAGATTAGTTATATCATACAAGGTCGTTGTACATGAATTAACGATATATCTTTTAGGAAGAAATAATTACAAAAATTCACATACAAATTCACACACAATTTCACAATCATGCCTCTCCTACAAGACTACGATAATGCCACATCTAGTGAGGCAATTCATTGGAGAACCAACAAATTATATGACAATGAATATTGGAGTATGCAATCTGAGGTGGGGCTTTCCTATAAACATAAAAGAACACAACATCATCCCAATGCACGAAAGCATAGCTTACTCGATGACGATGAATCCCTACTAGCCACTACAAGCCTAACGCAAATACAAGAGGTTGTTCAAATCTCCCATAGGCATCGTAAAGAGAGTCACCTACCCAGGCTTGATTTAAACAACTTTTTCAATTTCTCAGGAGGCTATGACTTAGATCCACAACAACATTTACAAGCCTTCTACGATGCCTATGCATGGAACAACATTGATAACGGTTGGCAAAAACTCAAGCTCTTTTCTATGACACTCGTTGGCCAAGCAAAAGTATGGTATAGATCGTTAAAACCAAATTCAATAGGACGTTGGCCAACAATGGTAGAACTCTTTAATAGAAGATATCAAACCTACACAAGAGTGTTAGCCTTGAGGAAACAAATCCAAGAGTGGAAACAAGCACAACATGAACCCTTAGACATGGCCTTAGAAAGATATTATGCACTGTTAAACAACTATCTAGGCCATGAGTTCTCCGAGGAAAGGCTAATGTACCATATCATTGATGGGCTTCGTGATGAAACAAGAGAGACCCTAGGAATGTATGCCCAAGGTCAACTATACGTACTATGAACCCATCAATTTCAAGAGCTTATTAAGCAAGTAGCAAAAGAAGAAGGAGAAATGGCTAGATGGGAGAGTGTTGAAAAACATCAACGGGACCAAAATCTCAACTTAACAGAGGTCCATAATCACAAAAAGGAGAAATCAACCTATCTTAAGGAGGAAGAACCATCTTTTCTAGTACAAAAATCATTAGAGGAAATCGAGGCAAAGATTAATAAGATGCTAAAATGGATGCATAAAAAGTGTGGAGAATATATCAATATTATTGGAGATAGAGTTTTGACAACAAGAGAAGCAGGACAAAACATCATTAGACAATCGAAAATAAGGGATATGGAAAATAAGAGCTCGACTGCCAATCATACGTATGAATGCAACATTTTCCTGTATGGTCACCCCAAGGGCCAATGTCCAATCTTGTTACATTTACGTTATACCCAAAGTTCGTACAGAGATACTGTGTTCGATCACAGTGGCAACAATCCCAGTCATGGGGGAAGCCATCCCTAAATTGGAGACACCCTTCATATCATCCAAATCCAAATGCTTATCTAATTCAACATCTTGTTTCCCCAAACGGGTCAACATACTCTATCTCGCTGAATTATCATTCTCCTCAATACTATTAGCCCATGTCCGCAATACAACCACCGCCTTGTGGACCTTACACTTCTCCTAACTTTCAACATTCTCATCCTTTCCCTCCTTCTACATCACCACCAACTATTCCAGAAGTGTCTGCACCACAACAACAAACCACGAATGCTACTTGTGCTATTATCACCAACAGTAGTGAGAGACCTCCTCAATGTCAGAGACCTCCCTTCTTTAGACATGACCGTAGGAAGGGACAACATAGTTCCAAAGCCACTGCATTCTCCAACTCAGCACAAGTCCTACACTGTGGCACATCCTTCTCTTCGAACCCAACGCCTCGTGTCACTTCATCCAGGCCACCAATTAACACTCCAACAACCATACGGCACAATGAATACAGCCATGGAGAGCAACATCCCGATCCTTACATACCATCTTACAGTCTCAAGTATCATAGTGAGTCAACTCTTTACCAAGGAACCACATCTTATAAAGTGCCCCACTATGCTTACTATAATCAAGTGTGTGAACCCCAATGGGGTAAGTGTGATCGAATTTCAATATTTTCAACATGCAAGGATCCTCATCTTTCATTTTTTAATCCTCGCCATGCTCAACCATTTCATTATGGACGATATTCCCCATTCTAATAACAAGCAGGATTAATAAATGTTTTATTTTTCATTTTCTTTAATTTTACAACTTTTTGTTTTCCAGTTTTTCATTTTTCAATTTCTTGTTTTATCTTTTTGTCCTTTTGTCTTTTTATCTTTTTATAATTTTATAAGTAATCTCATCTACAAATAAGATACTCATGTGGCTTGTTCGTTGAGGTGTGTCCTATGTTATCGAGTCTCAAGTGATTAATTATTTGGATAGTGAGCCCATTACACCCACTCATCCATTCTACAAATAAGAGGTTCTATTCAAGGGTACAGTGATATTCTTGACATTCTTAAAAATAAAAATTAATTTTGTGTTCATTGTACCTAGAATGAAGAAGGAGAGACCAAGAGGGAATGACTAGGGTGTGACATCAAGGGGATTTGAGAATTCTTTTTGGTGACGTCTGTGAGAGTTATCACACAACATGGTTGTACTAAGATCCTTGTAGATCTAACAAAAAATGGGAGTAAGAGTAATCACAAGGCACTCAAAAATCCAATGTTGTTCTAGGAGATCACACTGGAAATACATGCACCCATGCCTAAAGGTTGGCGACTTCTCTGGATTTAGCAATAAAAAAACAACAACAAAGAAAGTGCCATGAAGCAAAAATCAGTCCTTCCTTGAAAAAAATGCTAAGTGATTGTATACCTTGTTGTTATGGTACTCTCATTGTTTTTATGATACTCTCATAGTCATTCATCATGGGATGACACAATGCAATGTCACTGATCAGAGGAATGGACTTGGTCTTGATCTTGAAATGATGAGCTAATAACACATTAATCATGCTTTACATGCAGGATTCACTATGCCCTAGGTCAGTTTCCTCATGTCCCAGTTTCTACAATCCCTTCTATACCCTGTCTCACCTCATTGTTCATATAATTGTAACTCGTGTCTTGTGTAGCATAGAATTTTGACCTCATCCCGGTGATACTTACATGTGTGTGTGTTTTGTGGAAGTAGTGTGGATTACACTTAACCCTTCTACTGCCTACGGACACTTTTAAGTGTGGTTACATAAGGGCATTATAGGTTGGAACCTGCTTTGGGGAGGACCCACTTGTGTAATTTCTTATAATTGCACTCATAACACATCTTCCACATACCATCTATTACCCTCAGCATATTTTTAATGATATTCTTTCCCTTATTACTATCTCTCCAATTCGAACGTTCCTATGAACCATCACATAGCCTTTTTCTCTCCCTTACCATCCAAGGCCCTTATTGATCAATCCCACACCACCATGATTTTTGTGCACTCAAAACTAGTTGAATTACCCTGGACCCCTTTAACAACAATCCAAGTATCCTTAATTTCCATTGTCATTTCAGAAAAATCTTAAAAATTTGGTATCTTTCATTGTGCCCTAATTTCGATAGGCCGTGATATCGTGTATGCGATATCGCGGTCGACGCGACATCATGTCACAAAAACCTACATATACATGACCTCCCACTCACACCACTTGCCATCATTTTTAACTATTCATGTGGGGGAGTTTTTCAAATTTCTCTCTACGACTTGCGAGTGCGCGTCCTTTGCTTTCATACCTATAATTTGCTTGCTAGTCCTTCGATTTTCATTCTGTCTGAACCCATTTGAACTCAAAGTGTTTAGCTTAGTCATGGAGGAGGGGCACACGCCGAATAGCACATAACGTTTTTGAAATTTGTCATCTCCTGAAGGACATTATCAAGGGTAATTAGCTATGAAATTAAACATAAATGTGTCAAAAATAATTTTATCCCCTTAGTGATACTGGGAAACTAGATTTGGAAACCACCTAAGTAAGAGGATTCAATATTATAATCTTTTGGGGACATTTTAATTAACATCACATGGAGATAAAGCAAATTCATTAAGGTAAAAAATAAGGTATAACCTAACTTTGGTAACAACCTTACTAACGATTGGCTCCGTGTGATTGCATATGACCCCGAAATGCAGACAACAAGAAGGTCCTGCTCAAGGTGGGAGCAAACAACCTAGGAGAGGCGAAGGACAAGTTCCTACCAGATAGCATGTAGAGTAAGAGGAACAATCATTTAGCATTCACCAAGAAGAGCCTGCTACTGTACAATCAAGGTAGGCAGAAGGAGGAGCTGCTGCAGCACCTGAACAGGGACAAAATCTCATGTTGCCCCAAGATTGTGTTTAGGCTATCCATGAAAGGTCCATCTTCACTACGGTGATTGTGAAATTAAATTTTGAATCTTTCACAAAATTTTCTCTAGAGGCTATTAGGGATCACCTCAGAGGGTCCCCATTATGGCCTATCCTCTCTGAAAGTGGTGCCTGGTACTTAGGGGAAATGTACCAATTTTGGCATAACAAGGAACAAGGCACCATGGTTAACATTTGTGGTGTGAAAGTTGATTTCTCCATTTAGGCCATCTCAGAAGTATTAAACCTTCCGAATATAGGACCAAAGGTTGCTTAGTTATCTATCTGTTCAAACCCTGATGCGTGACGAATTTAGCTAGAAAGGACATATGGAAAGAAAGATAAAACATTTGGGGAGTTGACAATGGAAGAGAGGATCTACTTCAAAATACGGACTTATCACCTCTTCCCCACAAAGGGCTTAAAAAGAATTTCAACATATGCAGCAACAGGATGTGTAGTGTTGATGGAAAAGGTTAATGCTAACCTGCCTCATCTATATTTTATGGAGATCCTAAGGCAGTTTGAAGAACAGAAGATAGGGAAGCTTGCGTTACCCTTCTCTTGTCTTATTAGGAAGCTATGCCAACATGCTAGTATTAGAGGATACACCAATGATGTCCTCTGCAAAGCCCAAAATGCTTCATACGTTGAACAGCTAAAGCCACCAACTGCAAGGAAAATCACTGGTGAGACACTAGGATCGAAATAAGAAAAGGAACAAATGGCAGGGCCAACTGCAACTCAACTTATAGGACCTAGCCAACTTCCAAGTACAGGACCTAGCCAACAATAAGAAGTAGGTCCTAGCATGGGCCTAGATCAACCACTGCCACCGCAAGATTATAGACCATCAAGGAGCCATCTCAGGGCCATCGTTGAGACGATCAGTTGGGAAAGTCGTGATGATGCAAATTTCTTCTGCATCATCGACAATGCCATACAGCCAATGGTTTTTTTGGATCATGTAAGGGGTAAAGTGTCCATCCATACAGGAGGAGGGGAAAGCACTTGGTCACAATAGATCTCAAGGAACGCTGCATCTTTTCAAGTGTAATTAGAAACTGGTGAAGGGACCATAGTGGTAGTCATGGAGCACTAGGATGTAGCAGGAGCCATAGAAGTGGTTGTAGACCACATTAAGGAATCATTCAATGTACCTGTTGTGCCACCGATGGACCTTACAAGAGAACGGGATGCTCAAACTCTGGCCGGAACCTCAATGACTCTTGTGGAACATGAGGATGTACTTGATCGATTGCTTCAAAGAGGAAAGGTAATGACGTCCCTATTTGACATCCCTCAAGATGTTATGGAAATTCAATCAGGCCTCATTTCCACCAAGGAGAAGCTAGTCTTGATAGAGATGAGGGCCGCATGCTAAAGCAAAGGTGCAAAATTGTGGCCCTACAAGTAGCACAGCGGGATCCTTCGTAATTTGTTCCTATAGACTAGCTTGACACTTTCAAAACTGAGCAACTAACTAATTTATTGACAGAGAATAAGAAGGTGGTAGAGGAAAAAGAGAAGGCTATTTGGGATGCCTCTACAACACAAGTGCAAACTTATGTGCATACCAAGGCACTCAAGGCCTTACCGGAGGAAAACAAGTCGCTTGTTGTTGACAACCTTCGGTTGACCTCTATGGAAAAGCAAAAGAATTTTCTCAAAGAACATTTTCAACAGTTGCGAGAACAACTTATTAGGGCCAACTAGGACATGAACCATTTAGCCAGGAAAAACCGAACCCTCTTGATGGAGGAGGTACATGCCATCTGTCAAAAGATGACTATTGAAATAGGTGTGTGGCAGAATGAGGCTAAACAGCATGAAAAGCTAAACGAGCACTTCCAGGATCAAGTGGGAATGTACAAATAGATCATTGAGAAGGAGATCCATATGTCCAAGGCCCACATCAATGCTCTCAGTGCTCAACACACTGACTGGTAGGCCATATTGGACACATACGCATTTGCCCACCAAGCGGAAGTTAAGAATAGGGACCTGCAGATCCAGGACCTTATGAAGTACATGGAGTTGGCAAACCTATGATATGCCAACCTTACCATGTTAACAGCAGGATGCCCAAGAACAGAGCTTGAGTAACAAGTAGCCACCACCTATGTCAAATATGAAGTAAAGTTTGCAGAACACAAGAAATTGTTGCAAAAATTGGAGGTTGCAAATTTTGAACTTGAGGTGGCAAAAGGATGTTGCAATAGACTTAGCTCAATGGCTTGTAGATTTTTAGGAATATAGAGACAAAGCCAGAGCCTACGAAGAGGAACGATGGGTGTTTGCGGCTTGGTATGTCAAGGCAAATTAAATGTTTCTGCAACTACCCTACCCATGGGAGGTGTCGAATCCATCAAACATCAGAACATTGGCATGGATAGCACAAGACCCCCAAACTGAAGAGGAGAAACTCCAAGCCATACTTCAATGCCATCAAGTCCCAAGACCTAGAGCACAAGACAAGGGAAAGGCACCCATGGAGGAGCCACCGCCACCAGGAACTACATGAGTTCCATCAATTTTGTAGTTTTAGGATTTCCTTTTGCATTCTCGGTGTTGTGTCTCAATTTTGTTTTGATTCCACACTACATCATGAACCCATTCTTATCAATCAATAATCCCATACCTATCCACTATGTAACCAAAGGAGCTTATTCTCACTTTAACTTGAGGACAAGTTTTCATTTAGTCGTGGGGGTATGATGAGTCATGAATTTTTTGGCTACGATATCGCGTATGCGATATCGCAGCATGTATCCTTATCTATAAATAAGAGGTAGACAAATATAGTAGGTGTGCTTAGATTTTATTGTAAGTGTTTTTAAGTTTAAGTTCCTCTCAACCCTTTCCAACTAGTGCATGCCTACAGTGTGGTGATTGTAATTGTACAGCATCCTTATTCGAGTGTGACGTACTTGGACACGTACATGACCAGCAATAAAGATCAAGATTACTTCACCATTGCAGCATCCACTTAGCTTAATTATTTATTTATTTTATTTTTATTTATTTCTTTCGTAGTTAACATCTTCTTACCATAAACTCCTATTAAATGCGGAATGAGTATGACTTAATCATGAGCATTTAAGTGTGACTACTTGGTAACCTAGTAACGTACTTAGGCCATGCGCTTGGTAATCCTAGTGGTAGTCATGCACAAGGTCCAAGATGTGTACGGATGATTTAGGAACGGATGCTCATCGCACTTAGGCTAGCTTAGATTCTCTCTCTCTCTCTCCCTCTCCTAGCTTAGTTTATATTATTTCCCATTATCTCCAGGAGTAGCATTAGTATAGGAACACATCATACACCTCACTCTCGACTAAACCATACGTGAAAAAGTTAACACTAGTCTAGATGGGAAGACAACAAACTGTGACCTAAGAATAACTATCTAGATGCTATAACTATGACCTAAGGCTTCACTTGATGTTGGAATTGTTGAATATTTTACTTATTCAACCTAGGAGGAACCCTCTAGGCCACCTAGTAATTAAGAATATTCATGAACCATAAGCATTTGCACTACTCTTTAAGTTACAAATGACCTTATAAATGTGATAATCTAAAAATTCATTGATAAGCACGCCTTCTCCATTGTCAATTTTTAATCATGATAGATGATTTTCCACCACATTCTCGATTCCCTTGTGATCAATCATGTGAAGATTTAATTCTTGCAAAAGAACTTGCCATCAAATCACATGGGGACTAACATCTAGTTTGTTCATGAGGAATCAGATAATCATATGATCACAATGAATCAAGATTTTAGATTCCAAAACATAATGTATAATATTTTGTAGTGTAAAAATGATACCCATCAACACCTTTTCCATGATGGTATAATTCAATCGAGGCCTCATAATTCTTTGACTGATATAGTAGATGTAGTAGGGCCTCCTCGTCTAGTTGAATTACATTAAAACATCATCCAATGCAAAATCAAAAGCATATTTTGTTATATGGAAAGGTTAATTCTAGTTAGGACTCTACAACATTAGAGTTTGGGTTAGCCTTTCCTTCAAACATTGGAAGGTATTTTTGCATCCATTGTTTCATAAGAATGAAACATCTTTTATCATAAACTCAAACAAAGGACTGACTATTTTAGAATAATCTATAATAAAATGATGATAATAGCCATCATGGCCAAAGAAAGATCACACCTCTTTAACTATCATGGGAACTTGTATCATGTTTTCAATGATGCAAATATTATCAAGATTAACTTCAATTTCCTTCCTAGAAACTTTGTGGCCAAGAACAATGCTCTTGGTCATCATTAATTAGCTTGTTTTCTAGTTTAATTTCAAGTTCACTTGGTAGTAATTACATCAAATAGCTTCAAGCCTATCCAAGGCTTCGTAGAACATTTTGCCATATGTGGAAAAGTCATGAATCAAGACTTACATACTCTTTGCTAATGTAATCCTAGAACACAAACATCACTAGCTATTGAAATGTGGTTGACACATTGCATAACCCAAAGGATATACACTTGAAGGCAAAGGTTCCCCATGGGAAAATGAAGGTGGTTTTTGCTTGATCCTCTAGTGAAATGTTGATGCAATTGTAAATAAAGTATCCATTAAGAAATTTATCATACTCCTAGCTAGAGATGTTGTCCAATACCTAGTCTACAAAAGGTAATAAGAAATGGTCCTTAAAAGTGATAGCATTTAGTAACTTATAGTTGATGCAAACTCTCCATTCATTTCTTTTCTTGGATACAACTATAGTTAGACTAATCCAATCATTGTCCAAGATAAAAGTGATGAAATTGACTTGTGGGAGAAAAATGATTTCATTTTTGACCACATCCCACATATTAGAATTGAGTCTCTGTTGCAGTATTTGCTAAGATCTAACATGCTAGTCCATGTATATGTAGTGCTAACAAATAAAAGGATCAATTCTCATGAGTTCATCATGGGACTAGAAAAAGGCTTTTCCTCATTTTGTAACTAACTTTTTTAATTGAATCTTTTGGACAATCATTAGAGAGGGACTAATGAGAACATAATGACCTTCTATGAGAAATAAGTACTCTAAGACTTCAAGAAGTGGCTTGAGTTCTAGTGGTGGTGTGGACATATCCTAAAATGAATAAAGAGTGCCCCAGAATTTAGGACCATATTGCACTACAATAGTTTCCTTCATTATGTTCTTAACTTCCAAATTGGATGATTCGGCATTAAATAAGGCAAGAGAATTAATTATATTCTTAATGATCTAATTTTTGGCTTCATGGACTAGACATTCTTCAAGGTAGTTTATGTCTTTGATGATACAAAGATACTCTGTGACATAATTATAACCATGCTTGCCACAAGGCTAAGAAGGATTGCATAAAATTTGCTCATAATGTGTTTTTCCTATTGCATCATTCCTATTGATTTTAAGGTGAAGGCCTTGGAAGACTAATGTAGCATTAATGGTGCTCAACCAGGCTCTTCCCATAATGACAAGAAAGCTATCTCCCATCTTATTATCTAGTTTTCTCACTAAAAAGTCCATAGGGTATGACCGTCCCACCATAGTTTTCATCATATCATTAAATGAAAAAAGTAATGTACAATGGCATCAGTGCATGCCAAACACCAGTTAGGAAGGGCAAGAGCCCCATGTTAGCCCATACAACCCCTAGCCTGCAACTAGAAAACATAGCCCCGCTAGATGGTGGGCAAAAGGCCCACACAAGTGTTTTTGAAATAGCCCCAACAGCCCACCCTAAAATCCCATACCACATAGTCTAGAAACAAAAATCAACCTTTCTCCTCTTGTGTCAGACTAGTAGCCGTAGAGCCCTCCTCAATGCCTAATGTTCCCACCGTTGATGTCCCTAAGGCCCCCTCCTATCCCATCTAAAGATGTTCTAGTGTATTGCATGTGGCCATTCTAGCCATAACTGGTCATGCCTCCTGGCTAACTCCTGTGAGCCTTTGAAAGTCATAGCTCTCCCATCACTGCTTGTGCAACTCAACCATTCGAGCATACTCAGTCATGTGATGCTCAAGCAAGTCTTCCATGAGTTGAAAATCCTTTATCCTTTGCACATCCACCTACATCTGAATTAACATCCACATTGCTTCCCAGTGGGACTACCAAATGACCCTTTCTTTTGATCTTGCCTACTTTGTTTCAAAATGAGGCTACCTCAAGTTCATCACAAACCTGATCATCCAGCATAGCCTACCCTCCCTCCAGGCTATCAAGTTCCACCTCCCCTGTGTTGGCACCAGATGTCTGCCCCACCTCACTTATTCCCTCTAGCCCCTTAAGCCTCTAAGTCCCCTACTCCTAATCCTAAGATCTCCTGTGGTAAACCAGCACCAACACAATCCTCACTTGTATTAGTATTTCTATGCACCTTTCCCTCTAGAGAGCCAAGATAACCTCGAATGTCTTCAAGGGCTTTTCCACCTAAGGGAATTAAGGAGAAAGTGGGGGATGTTGACTAGAACATTATGACAAATGCACCAAAGGAAGGTAAAGTGCACCCCGAAAAGTTAGTGCGGTGATCTAAACTAGATGAAAAAATAATCCATGAGATCAACTACAACCTACCAAACCCTTGGTAGCTTATCGTTTTGCATGTGGCCACTTGTGGTCCATGGGACAACATCCTGAAAAAACTCTGTTGCGAATGTTTGGGAGTGCACCACTAGGGGGATAACCTCCCCTTCTACAGGCACTCTAAAAGCCTCGTGTAAAGCCATCTCAATGAGTGTTATCCTTTTGCCCCTAAATCGAGTTTCCTCACCCTCCCAATTCATGAAGAAACTTTCCATTGTTAAACCTAGCCCCTCTTCCACATGGCACAACATTTTCTCCCATTCCATTCTTGCAATCAGTAGGCACAATCGTGCATCTCTAGTGGATTCAATGACTATAGGTTCATGAATTAGCCCCCATGTCATGGCTTGTGTTGCTTCCATCCACAAGAAAACTCCAACCTTGATGATCATAGAAGGCATTGGTGCCTGTTGCCCTTTGAAAATAAAATGGTTTCAATTTTTCCAAGTAGACCATAATATAGCCAGTGCCTAAGAGTCTCTACAAGGTGGAAGTTGGGGGTAGTGTAGGGGAAGCTGAGCCATTCTCCAGACCTCCCCCATAAATAAGCATTAGTTAAATAGATGATCTAATGTTTTCGTCTCTTCATGACAAAGAGGACATGTATTATCAATAATGATTTCCTGCATCCTCAATCCACTTGCACTAGTAAGACATTATGCTTAATGAGCTAGCCAAAAGCTTTCACCTTTTCTAGCAATCTTCCTTTCAACAACTCTTTTCACCCCACCATTGTTGGGTACATATTCTTAATTACCTTGGATAGTGGGTTGCCCAGCATTCCTTTGGCTTCCATTATTTTGACATGCTGACACAAATTCTTCTTGGCCTCCCTTTGGTGGAAAAGATGTGGGAGGAACTCAAGTCTAATCTTGGCTCTTTAAAGGGTAGCACAACCGACTGACCTGGTGCCCATCAGGCCCTCACCTTTTACAACTATTTACAAACAATGTAGCCCCATTGAGGGGGCTTCTTCTTCCTTAGCACCTATGCCTTGGGCTAATGTGGTGGAGTTAGGGGAAGGGTTGGCCTTAACTACAAATCAGCCTCTAGATTTGGGGGAGCAAATTCCATTGGCTTAGGAGACTATGCGCTAGGAGTTATAGGCCAAGTTTAATGAAGAACTCCAAAGGATGAAAACTAAGATCGAAGCTAGAGTGCAAAGGAAGGAGCAAGCTAAGTGGGAGGTGGAGCTGCTCAAGCAAGACCAACATGAGTAGGATAGAGCAATGGATAAAAGCCAACACCATAGAGAAGAGGCTAAGGAAGAAAAAGATAGAGAGATTTGTGGGAAGCTGCTATTAGGAACAAGCTAGAAGACTAGCTATGGATGTAGATCCAAGTGGACCTAATCAAAGAGGAGCAGGAAAGGAAGTTGCATGAGGAGAAGAAGCAATAGCAACAAATTTAGGCCCTAACTGAAGAGCAACAAATGAAGAGATAGCTAGATGCTACCCATAAGTCCAACATTTGTTGTTGGTTTAGGAAAGGGTGATGCCCATATGTTGTGATGGGTATCAACTAGAATACTACATAGATCGTTTTGCATCTCTATCTCTAAACTACTATAGTTGAGTTCCACCTAGACAAGACTGAAATTCTACTGCCTAAGGATAGACTATTAAGCAAAGATAAATATAAGGATTTCCAGGAGGCAACTACTTTTATGATTATGCAACATCAATAGGTGATTCTAGATGGGATACACATCCAAGAAAAGGCCAAATTCTCTTGTACTAAGTTGACATACCATGTCTAATGTGGTTCCATTGTCGTTTTGTTGTCAGTGGGCCTTCTTTTCTTGCTTAATTTATGTTTGGGGTCCTTTCCCCTTCTGGCCTTAATGCTCTAGGGTTTTTCTGGGGTGTCCTCCTTTCTCCCCCTCTTCCTTTCACCTTGATGCTTCATGATGTTTTTGTCCATNTAGGTGATTATATATATTTTACTCAAACATTAATACAACTTGACCTTTTCTCAAAAAAATGAAAAAAAAAAAACATGAGGAAAGACTCTTACAAGCTAAAGAAGCTTGGAACAAGCACATCCAAAGCAATTTTTGTGCTTTTACATTAAATTAACATGAAAAGGCTGAAATCCATAAACATGAACCTAAAAATAGAGAAAATTTTGCTTGAACCTAAATATGGAAAGTGAATCTCTTAAATTAAAGCATAAAACCATTTCTAAATTCTTCAAATCTTTACTAAAAACATGAGGAAACATACATTTAACTTCAAAAACTTAAGAGAACTTGAAATTAAAACGTGCATGCAAAAAACATGTGAGAATTCATGAAATTGTGAAAAACTGTGAAAGAAAATCTTGCAAGAACTTGGAAAAGAACACATGAGAAGGGATTCACTCCTCAAATTGAGATGGCCATGCTCCAAGAATGCAAGAAAAGAGAAATGAAAAGATAAGAGAGCTTCCCTAAGAACACAAATCTTGCATAAGAATACTTAAGAATTTAAGGAAGGAAGAGCTTTTATTTACCTCAACTCAAAAGCAAAAGGAACGAAATAGGAGGGATTCACCCCTATTTATACTTTTTTGTAGAGGATTTTGCCCTTTGAGTATGGGCCATACATGAAGGCTCTTGGCTTCTACTTGCTTTTTTAGCAAATTTCTCAATCCATAACCTTCTAACACCCTTTTTTTCAAAAAAAAAAAAGCACTTATAACACCTATTACATCAAGCACATCAACATGAAAAGAAAGACTACTACTACTTCATACTCTACTCAACATCAAAGGAAATAGAGATGGAGGAGTTGGAAGGCACACATTCACACTATATCTAATAATAATCACACAACCAACAATTAGAACTCTGATAGAATTTAGACATGAATAAGCATTTTGGTTACCATCAATCCCTAACAATCTAATTAGAACTTTGAGAATGCCTAGAAGTTGTAATGTGCTCACTTTGCATTTATGTGATGACTTCAGCTTTACAAGCAAGTTCACTTTTTGAAATTATTTTTGACAATGCTAGAGAGAAGGCAAATAGGTAAACATTCTAGATTAATTCTAGCTCTCTAGCAGGCAGTTAGGAGCAATCATGCTTCACAGCAAACCTTGATGCACCCAACATCACCAATGTCTACAATAGTCAAGGTCTTGCACAGGAATCAATTGAATGGTCAACAAACACTCATGTTTTGAGTTTGGAGGATGTTGGTCCCTTTATCATATAAGAGATTCATATGAAAGGGTTTGAACAAGGGGAAAGATCCCATTTGAGTGCCCAAAACAAAGGGGATTCTCAACTACACATTTTGAACAAGCAGTTGATGGCCAAGCTAGAATCCAAGTTCTAGAATCACTTGAAATAGAACAGGAGGATTCTAGAGAAGTCCTATAAGAAGATGATGGAAGAGAGACTTGCTGAAGTTTGGCTAAGGGTTAGAGAAGTTGAGAAAAAACTAAAAAAAGGGTAGACACTAAGCTTATGTAGGATACTGAGGTCATGTAGGTTGATTTTAAGCATGAGGCCCAACAAAGATTTTAGATTCAGAGAAGGAAACTAAGGTGTGATGCAAATAGGAGGTGGAAGAGGCCAAGAAAATGTGCATGAGGGAAGAAATTAAACTATGCTTCAAAGTGAAGAATGAACTTCAGAACTGCATTAGGGATAAAGTCATACAAGATGCAGAGGTGGCTAGAATCAGGGAGATGGAAGAGTAGAGAAGGCAAGAGATCAAGAGACAAGAACAAGAGGTGATGCAGAGAAAATTAATGAAGCATCATGAAGCTAATGTGAAGGACTACTTGGGCTCTAAAAAATCCCCATATGTTATATAGAGGTTAAACATCAACACTTCCTAGGATGATCTTTGTTTCTTCATTTGATGGCTTTCCTTTGCCTACCACCTAGATAAAGTGAAGGGCCTCAACAACATGAAAATAAAGAGAAAGGAGGAAATGCACCAAAATTTCAAACAAACTGTAGATTTTCTCAACTCCAAGGAGCAACAGGAAGTGGTAGATAAGACCCATATGTGCTTATAGAACCCTACTATTTCAATGATGGCTTACCATTTTTGTAGATTTGTCGAAAAATTAGCTTGTTAGTTTGTCGGTTTTGTGGGAGATCATGGTCACAAGATGGGTTCCATTTACTACTTGATATGTCATGGACTATTTCTTCTTATTTTTTTTATACATGTATCTTCCATGGGAGATATCCCACCTAGTTTTTTGTTCATGAGTATTTTGGGCATTTCTTTCCCCATCCTTTTTGATGTATTATGTACATTTTGAAGAATAATACAATCCCAACCCTTTCTTTAAAAAAAATATTACCAAGGAAAATAAACAATGCATGTTATGGCCTAGTTGTCCCCATCCTCATAAACTTGTTAGAGAATACAAAGAAAGTTTTGTTTCAAGTTTTTTCATTCAAGATCAAATCATCTTGAATCAAGAATTGATACAGTTAGTGTCCAAGCATAAATTCCCAGGCATGTTTTTTAAACTAGACATTGCTAAGGCATATGATTTTTTATCATGGGATGCTCTACAAACTATCATGTTGAGAAAAGGATTCCACCCCCATTTTGTCAAGCTCTGCATTAATATTCATCAAATTGGTGCATATTCTATGGACATAAATTGCCAATTAAGATATTTTCTTAATCCTCAAAGGGATATTAGGCAACAAGATCCCTTGTCCCCACATCTCTTTATTATTTCCATGGATACTATGTAGATTTACCTTAAAGCTACTAGGGTTACAAGTAGATAGAATTAGGAGCTTAGTGAATCATTATGCTAATGATATAATGCTCACAAGCAAGGCATCTATGCATGAAGCCAAAGTTGTTACAGTGGAACTCAAAACATTTTAGGAGAAGCTCAAGTTCATGGTCAATTGGGGCACTTGTCTGCACATTTTTTTAATACTTCTCCACAATTAAAAAGGGTAATTAATAATATCTTGCATATTGGAGTGGGGGTAAGGAGGCGGCCTATCTGGGCATTCCCTTATTCAACTAGAAAGAACCCACACTTGGAGGGGATTCATACAGGACCTTCATTATAGAATGCAAATCCAAATGGCTAGATTCCTCACAAGAAAAGGGCAACTTATTTTGGCTTCCACCATGCTTGTTGTCATTGCTACATATATTGCTTCCATTTGTGTTTTCCCAAAGCAAGTGTCACAAAGAGTTAATGCCATTATTAATTAGTGTGCTTAGTTAGGGAGAAAGGCTATAGGAAATGCTTTTGGAGGACAATGTGGGGATGCAAAGCCTACTTAGGACATTAGTGCAACTTAGCAAGTCATGGATGTCAATGGGGTTTGTACCTCTAAAAAGAAAGAGAGAGTGCACTTGGAGGTTCTTGGAAGAAGAGAGCTCAAGGAGGCCTTAAAGCAAGAGTGGCAAGACAAGTTGACAGCTCTAGAGGACAAGGTAATGAAAAATATTAAAAAGGCTCAGTTGAAGCTCATGCCAAACCTAGTGGCGATGGTCAAGTCTCTTTGGCAAGAATTTTAATACAAGAAGCAAAAAAAGATTACAAAGGTTACTAAGGAGATTGACTATTGAATCAAGTAGAAGTTGAGTAGTGGCATCTCATTGAACACAACATCATCAAAAGGTAGGTGGGAAAAAACCCCTTTGCAATGTGCACCACCTACAAGAAGCCAGACGAGTAATGGTGGCTAGAAGCACAGGTTCAACAACAGCACAAGGAATAGAGGAAAGATGAAACAAAGGTGGTAGTAGAAAGCAATGTAGCAACAACATGAAGCTTAGGTTTTATGGTACAAGAAGGAGGAGATTCAGAGGCAACTAGTTACCATAACGAGGTGGCACCCAGCTTAAAAAGGATAGCACAACTAGAGGGACTGATTTAGGAAGGCCTAATTAAAGAACACAAAGAATTAGTTCAAGTCTAGAACAAGACCTTATAAGGTATTGGGGGTGAACTTTCAAGCAACCAACTAATGAGTGGCAAAGTATCCCTACGCTCAACCATACGAATACAAGTGTACATGCATGATCCAATCAAATTCTAAGAACTAAGTGCTTATGCGCCTTTGTGGAACAAGGATGAGTTAGTCAATCATTATCTTCTCAAGCTTACTTGTATGGCAACTTGAGGTATATGATTTTTATGGTTTTTATATTTTTATGTCCCAGAGCTACAAAGGGAGGAGAGAGATAACTAAGTAACTAATTTAATTTAACTACTCAACTATGCTTTAATTAGTCCTAACACTAGCATCCATTCTCACTTGCCGTACACATCTTGAACTAGTGCAACACTACTGGGATTACCAAATGCTAATCGTTACTAGGTTACCAAGCATTACAAGCATACTCGAAGTGGTTGTACTGAATGTGCTTACTTAGGAGAGTTGTAGGGTGAGAGAGAGAACAATAATTAACTAAGGAAAACATTAAGTAACAGTAATTAACATTAATTAATCTATTCTGAATGCTGCAAGGTTTATCACAAAGTTTTTCTTTATTTCCGTACACAAGGTGTGCTTAGGTACACAATGCTTAAATAAAGATCTATTCACTTTATGACTCCTACTATAGCACTTAGAAATAATTCTATCTTTGAAAAGGGAAAAAGGCAAGAGTTTGGGTAAGAGGCTAAGACTAATTGCCAAAACCAAGTGCACCCGCCTCTTATTTATAGGCAACGAGGCAGGTCCCAATATCAAATGCCCAATATCACATGGAAGGCTCTGATATCGTGGACCCAATATCGCGGTCTCGATATTGTAGTTCATCATACCCCCACGACTGAATGAAAACTCATCCTCGAGTTCCTTACAAAATATTGGAAAGGTAAGGGATTATTGACTGAATGACATTGATGGTGAAATAGGATGACAGACTCAAAGTGCCTAGTGAAGTAATCTAAAAGCATATTACAACATTGGTGTTCATGTCCATTGTGGTGAAAACCATACATAAATGACATCCAGGTCCTTATTTGACAGCTTGAAGAGAGAGAAAAGAAAATGAGACGTGTTGCTACCGATTCTGAGATTACGCCTTCCATTGTTTATCCATAGCCATGTGATAAAACGTATTCCTTTCGTATGCTCAACCATACGAATACGAGCATACATGCATAATCCGATCAAATTCCAAGGACTAAGTGCTTATGCGCCTTTGTGGAAAAAGGATAGGTTAGTTAATCGTTGTCTTCTCAAGCTTACTTGTATGGCACGATTGTATGGTTAAGTAAACTTGAGGTATATGATTTTTATGAATTTTATATTTTTATGTCCTAGTGCTACAAAGGGAGGAGAGAGATAACTAAGTAACTAATCTAATTTAACTACTCAACTATGCTTTAACTAGTCCTAACACCAGCATCCATTCTCACTTGCCATACACATCCTGAACCAATGTAATACTACTGGGATTACCAAACGCTAATCATTACTGGGTTACCAAGTGTTACATGCATGCTCAAAGTGGTTGTATTGAGTGTGCTTACTTAGGAGTGTTGTAGGCTGAGAGAGAGAACATTAATTAACTAAGGAAAGCATTAAGTAATAGTAATTAATAGTAATTAATCTATTCCAAATACTGCAAGGTTTATCACAAATTCCGTCTTTATTATTGATGAGTGGCGAGGTACCCCTACACTCCACCATATGAATATGAGCGTACATGCGCAATCCGGTCGAACTCCGCAGACTAAATGCCTTAACGCCACAAGAAACACTTGGGGTTAATCGTTCGTTGTCTTCCCAGGCTTGCTTGTATGTGTCACGGTGTATGGTTAAGCAAGTCTGAGGTATGTGATTTTTTTGGTATTTTCGGCTTATCTTCTATGCTATCAGAGGAAAGGGTTGAGAAACTAAGCTAACTCTAACTAATGTCCTAAGTCTAAGTTAACTAGCATCAGCATCCGTTCCCACTTGCCGGACACACCCTAAACTATGCAACTGTGGCTTACCAAACGCTAATCGTTACTGGGTTCACCACACGTAATGCAAGTGCTTGAAGTGGTCGTACTGAGGCACCTATTTAGCCAATGTGTGATAAGCAGCCGATTCCTTAGCCAGCCGTACACACCCATGGGTGCTCGTAACTAAGTCGTACTTATCACATGTTCTAGCCTAGCAATGAGCAGCCGATTCCTCAACTAGCCATACACATCGGACTACCACTGGGAGTACCACGCGCAGAATCCTGGAATATGCTACGGGGTTACCAAGCAGCCAAGGCTCGTAATTGAGTCGTACTCATGCATTGCGTCAAGCAGCCGATTCCTTGACTAGCTCTACACGTCCGTAGACGCTCGTAATCAAGTCGTACTTGAACGCACTAGGAAAGCAGTAAATGAAAGAAATAAATGAAACCATGTACTACAAGGTTTATCCAATCAAGTTCGTCTTTATTTCCGTACACAACTTGGGTTCAGGTTTACAAGTTGCTCGAATAAAGAGCCGTTCACTCTAGGACTCCTACTGCGGGCACATGGGGAAAAATTCTAACTCTGGAGTGATCAATCTGCCAGAGCTTCGCTACGCTAGCTAGGATTGGGAAATGAAGGGAGTGCCTCCTCTTATTTATAGATATGGCGGCAGGACGCGATATCGCGTACGCGATATCGCAGGAGAAGACGCGATATCACGTACGCGATATCGCAGCCCAGTGCAAGTCGCGTTTCATCATACCCCCATGACTGAATGAAAACTCGTCCTCGAGTTCCTTACAATGATATCAGGTAGGTATGGGATTATTAGGGGAAACGGAACTAATGGGATGACATGTGAACGGTATTTATTACAAGACTTAACAAAACTGGTGTTCATGACAACAAGGGTGAATACCTTATTACAATGACATCAGGCCATAGTTGGCAGCTGAGAGAAAAGAGGAGAGAGAATAGGAGAGAAGAAGAGAGAAGAGTCTTGTTGCTGCCAATGCCTAGATTGTGCCTTTCGTTGTCCGTCCGTACGCGCATTATCAATTCCACTCCTTGCATGCTGCTTCAGTGCTGCTCCAGTCCAAGTGTTTGTTCCAGATCCATTCCGTTGTTGTATAATAACCATCTACACACACAACACCATCATATATTAGCAAGGGTAATTGAATCATTAAGTAAAGAATACCTTGCTTCGGTTTAGGTTCCTTGGCTAAGTTGTGGTATGGCTAATATGGATCTGGGAAAATGTAGATGATGACTACCGAAGGTATAGGGGTTAGGAAGAAAAACGAAAAAATCCGGGGCTTAGGATAAAAATTGAAAAATCAGGCCCCGTACCCCCATGACTAATCGCGAACCTCCGGTAGCGTTAGAATGGAGAGAGAAAAGGAATAGGAATGATAGGTAAAAAGGGACAACTATGGCATCGATAAAAAGGATGTCATGATGGAAATGAACAAAAATGTTAATTAATTGCAAAACGTTAAGGAAAAGAAGTTAACTAATGTTCCAAATAGGAATGTCAGTGGGTCCTCCCCAAAGCAGGCTCATGCCCTTAATGCCCTGACAATCCCACATTCAAAGAGTCCGTGGGCTCTGGGAATGTCCTTTGGAAACAAGAGTTAAAGTCTTAACCATAAGAATTTACCAAAAAGAAAACAAAGCATCAACCAAAGTATATACAATGACACAACCGAAAATGAGGTGAACCATGGAGAGAAGGATGGCGAGAAAGAGGAATGGAATGGAATCCCAAGATCAAGGTGGTGTACCGCCCCTTGTGTGTTTGATGATTAATGTGACTTGGCGAATCTCATTCCAACTCAGGCCTCAAACCAACCACTTCCAGTGACTTCGCATCAATGCATTTGGTCAAACCATCCACTTGGGTAACAAGGATGCATCTTCAAAAGTCACCACCATTCCGACGAAACAAAGGAGAGAATGGGAAGCGAGAAGGGCCTTAGTTAGAGGGAACACTTTGGTTCCATAACCAGTGCTTGTAGCCCAAATTTTATTTCGTCTGAGTGTTGTGCTTTGAATCCTCACTTTTAGCTTTTTAGCTTTTTCTTTTTTTTCTTTTTTTTTGTTTTTTGTTTTTATGATTGGGGACCACACCATGCAAAGACTTCTTATTTTTATTGTCTCAGCTTCCGATTATTGGGTTACATCGGTACAGTAAGAAAACCCAAGAAGAAAACATCCAAGCACCCAAGTGAATGACCAACACAAAAACATCAAGTTCCCTTGAAGTCACACCCTTTGCAAATCCCTGAGTCCTTCCTTAGTTTGAGAAAGGCCAAGTCACTTGTTCATTGAAGTTCTTATTAAGAAGGAACTGTACATTTCCAAGCCAAGGGAAACCATAGACTTGATGGATGGATGGATGAAGTGGTCTCATTGCCTGCCATATCAAAAGAACACACCTTAGTATCAACAATGTAACTTAAAGGTATAAACCAAACATTAGCAATCAATGAAAAACAGTTCATCCCATCGGCCCAAACACTTATTGGGTGACGAATTTACCTGATGGATGACACACACACACATAAAAAGATAGAAAAAGATAACGATGTTGTAAAACAAAAATTAGAAATGTTAAAGAAATTGTAAAACAAAAAAGTGTAAAACAAAAATGTTGCAAAACAAAAACATGTAAAACAAAAACTAAAAAAGAACTGAGGGCCCCATATGGTTAGCATAGGTGGCCATCTCCCCCATGACTGAGTTGTGAGGGAGAGATCTGAAGTAGTGAGCGCCTATTTGAATTTATAAGAAGTGCCCAACTTCTCCCAATTGATGATCTTATGTTCAGGGGTAGAAGTTGGCGACGCTCACGTTCTAATGTATCTATGCTACGGTTGTTGGCATGAGTTTCCTCAGTTTGTTCCATGCTTATTTGTTTGCTCCTACGAGAAGCTGTCAACCACGGGGTGTCTACTACTTCTTGTGTGGTTGCTACATACAGGCATCTATGTTGCAGAGCTTCCTGGGCACACCTGGTACATGGAGACAATTCCTCCATGTCATCACCCGATGAATCACTGTATGTGATGCATGGAACTTTCCTCTTCTTGATCTTTCCACATATGTTTATCTTAGAGATGTCTAAGGCAAGATCGTGGATCCTAAGGCATGCATCTACTGTACTTAGCCATGCCCTTCCCATTATAATTGGGAAGTCCCCTTCGTTGTTGTTAACATTGACCACCAGGAAATCCACTGGGTAGGACCAACCACATACAGTGGTAATAACGTCTTCCACTAAACCCAAGGGAATAGTGATGGACTGGTCTGCCAGCTCTTGTTGGATGTTGCTCTTCTTAAGTTGGGGCAGGTTCCAGGAGTGATACATCTTTCGCGAAATTAAGTTGACTCTGGAACCTGAGTCAAGAAGAGCTCGATGTGGTGCATTCCCAGTGATCTGCAATTGAATAAAGGGACTCCCAGGATCAGTTAGTTTCCTAGGAAGGTGGCCTACCTTGATCCAGTCAGTTACGGTATGTGTTAACATAACCGTATGCGTTACACTCCCTTGGACTGAAGGGTGCTCCGAAGCGTTAGTAGTTAGAGGCCTATACATGTACCCGTCCGCTTGTTGTTGCGAGAGCCTATCCGGGCTCTTAGTTCTAAAAAAGGGTCTCCTTTTTATACAGTTGTCACCAGAACTAGTTTCTGGTTTGATATTTACACTCTGAATATTTACAGATCTCGCGGCGTGACGTTGCTGCGGTTGGGTAGGCAATTCCCCTTGCATTGTTGGAGCAGGAGGTGTTACGGGAACTACTTGAGGAAGAGGTGCGGGTGGAGTTAGAGGATAGACG
>MNCI01001727.1:124326-204092 GCA_015680685.1 Gnetum montanum | reverse complement strand
AGAAGACGCGATATCGCGGCCCAGTGCAAGTCGCGTCTCATCAATTACCGTACACAAGGTGTGCTTACTTATACAATGCTCGAATAAAGATCTGTTCACTTTATGACTCCTACTGTAGGCACTTAGAAATAATTCTATCATTGGAAAGGGAAAAAGGAAAGATTTTGCGTAAGGGGCTAAGACTAAATGCCAACACCAAGCGCACCTACCTCTTATTTATAGGTAATGAGGTAGGTCCCGATATCATGTGGAAGGCTTCGATATCGCAGACCTGATATTGTGGATGCAATATTGTGGTCCTGATATCATGGTTCATCATACCCCCATGACTGAATGAAAACTCGTCCTCGAGTTCCTTACAAAATATTGGAAAGGTATGGGATTATTGACTGAATGACACTAACGGTGAAACGAGATGATAGACTCAAAGTACTTGGTGAACAGATCTAAAAGCATATTACAACATTGGTGTTCATGCCCATTGTGGTGAACACCATACATAAATAACATCCAAGCCCTTATTTGACAGCCTGAAGAGAGAGAAAATAAAATGAGGTGTGTTGCTGCTGATGCCGCGATTGCGCCTTCCGTTGTTTATCCATAGCCATGTAACCAAACTTGTTCCTTTCGTATGCTCAACCATATAAATACAAGTGTACATGCATGATTCGGTCGAATTCCAAGGACTAAGTGCTTATACACCTTTGTGGAACAAGGATGGATTAGTCAATCATTGTCATCTCAAGCTTACTTGTATGGCACGATTGTATGGTTAAGTAAACTTGAGGTATATGATTTTTATGACTTTTATATTTGTATGTCTTAGTGCTACAAAGGGAGGAGAGAGATAACTAAGTAACTAATCTAATTTAACTACTCAACTATGCTTTAACTAGTCTTAACACTAGTATCCATTCTCACTTGCCGTACACATTCTGAACTGGTGCAACACTACTAGGATTAACAAACGTTAATCGTTACTGGGTTACCAAGCATTACATGCATGCTCAAAGTGGGCATACTGAGTGTGCTTACTTAGGAGAGTTGTAGGGTGAGAGAGAAAACATTAATTAACTAAGGAAAGCATTAAGTAATAGTAATTAACATTAATTAATCTATTTTAAATGCTGTAAGGTTTATCACAAAGTTCTTCTTTATTTCCATACACAAGGTGTGCTCATGTACGCAATGATCGAATAAAGTTTCATTCACTTTATGACTCCTACTGCATGCACTTAGAAATAATTCTATCTCTGGAAAGGGAAAAAGGCAAGAGTTTGGATAAGGGGCTAAGACTAATATCCAAAACCAAGTGCGCCCACCTCTTATTTATAGGTAACGAGGTAGGTCCTGATATTAGATGCCCTATATCACGTGGAAGGCTCTAATATCGTAGACTCGATATCGTGGATGCAATATCGTAGTCCCGATATCACGGTTTATCATGCCCCCATGATTGAATAAAAACTTATCCTTGAGTTCCTTACAAAATATTGGGAAGGTATGAAATTATTGACTGAATGACACTGATACTGAAATGGGATGATAGACTCAAAGTGCCTGATGAACGGATCTAAAAGCATATTACAACATTACTGTTCATGCCCATTATGGTGAACACCGTACATAAATGACATCCAGGCCCTTATTTGATAGCTTGAAAAGAGAGAAAATAAAATGAGACGTGTTGCTACCAATGCCAAGATTGCACCTTCCATTGTTTGTCCATAGCCACATGACCAAACTTGTTCCTTTCGTAAATGCTCCAGCTCTAGTCCATCATGAGTGCTCCCTCCTAGCCTAGTCCATTGTTCGTATGATCACCATCTACACACACAACACAGTCATGAATTAGCAAGGATAGATAAGACATCATGTAGTTGATACCTTTCCTTGATATGAAGCACATTGGCTGGGTTGTGGGGATGGTAGATACTGGGTTAGAGGTTTATTACTAGTGACTAATTGAGGTGTAGGGGTGAAACAAGTAGTAGAATGGAAAAATTTATGACAAGGCCCCCACGACTAAGAGCAAATCTCTAATAGCAATAAGATGAAAAAAATAGAAGGAATAAGAAAGATGGGAAAAATAACAATGATGACACCAATAAAATGGATGTCATGGATGGGGATGACATGAGAAATTTCTGATTGCAAGAAATGTTTAAGGAAAAGAGTTTAACAATTGCACCATAAAGGAATGTTAGTGGGTCCTTCCCAAAGCAAGCCCATGTCTTTTATGCCTTAACAAACCCACAAACCAAAGAGTCCGTAGGCTCTAGGAATGACACATGGAACAAAAGTTAAAAGCTTACCCACAAGAATTTACCAAGGAGAAACAATGCATCAACCAAAATATAGACTTATCATAAAACTAGCAATGAGGTGAAAAATGGGAAGAACGATGGAGAGGAGAAGATGGAATAGAATCCCAAGAGCAAGGTTGTGTAAAGTCCTTTGTGTATTTTATGGTTAAGGTGACTGAGTAGAACTCATTCCAAATCCAAACTCAAACCAACTACATCCAATGATCTCACATCAATATAGTTGACCAATCCATCCTCCTGAAGCAACAAGAATGCTTCCCCAAAGAGTCACCACCATTTTAAGGAGAGTGAGATGGAGAAGCAAGAAGTGAGAAAAGGCCTTAGCTAGAGGAACCTTCAGGCATGGGTAACATGTATTTCTAGTGTCATAACCAATACTTGTAGCCCCATATTTCTTTATTATGTCTAAGGGGTGTGCTTTGAATTCTCACTAGTGTTTTTTTTTTGTGAGAACCACACCATGCAAAGACTTATTATTATTATTTTCACTCAACTTCCTGATAGTAGGTCAATCTTAGAATGGCAAAATACCCATGAATAGCATCCAAGTACCCCAAGAGAATAGCCAGCACAAGTGCATCAAATCCCCTTGAAGTCACATCCTTTTCAACCATTGAGTCCTTCCCTGGTTTGAAGAATACTAAGCCACCAATTCATTAAAAAGTTTATTTAGAAAAAGGGACAGTATAGTTCCAAGCCAAGGGAGACCATAGAGTTGAATGGATGAATGGACGGTATGGACTCATTGCCTATTTTATCAAAAGAACCATATCTTAGTATCTACATTGAAAATCAAGGGCAAAAACCAAACATTAGCAACCAATATCATTATAATACAATCCATTATCATAAGCACTTATTGTAAGACAAATAAAAGTAAATCAAACAAAGAAATAGTAAAAATCTGAATGATGATGTAAAACAAAAAATAAGTAAAATTGAAAAATGTGCAAAATAAAAACATGTAAAAAAAAAATACAAAAGAAATTGAGGGCTTTGAATGGTTAGCATTAGTGGCCATCTCCCCCATGATTGAGGTGGTAGGAGGTAATCCGAAAGAGGGAGCAAGGTTGTCTAGCAACAAAGCTAGCATTGGTACTAGCTATCCTAGACTCATGGAAAGGTTTGGTTTGTTGGATGTTGACTAATAGTTTCTTGTTCGGGCTCTCATGTTTGTAAATCATCATGTCCCCTAAAAAAACGTTACATGAATGACATAAGGTCCTTCCCACAGTGTTTGAAATTTGGTTCATTATGGCAGATGTGTGGGATTCCAGTAGAGAACCTTATCTCCAAATTGATATTTAAGTTTTCTAATCCTTAGGTCATGATGTTGTTTATTGAAGGCCTTGTGCAATTCATTAGATGACAGGGTGGCTAATTAGTTCTCATCTAGCAAGTTAAGGATCATTAACTGTTCTCTTTGTGCTAGATCAAGGTCAAGGTCAAGATCACATGCCATAGATAGTGTATGGAGTTCTGCTTGAATAGAAAGCATTGGAAGTTTTCCATACACTAACTCATAGGGAGAGTAGCCTATAAAGAGTTTTCATGTGGAGTAGTATGCCCAAAGAGCATTGTTCCATTTGGTCCTCTAATCTTGCTAATAGTTCTTATCAATATTTTCATAATCTCCCTATTGGTGACTTCAACTTGACCATTCGCTTGAAGATGGTATGGTGTAGTCAATTTTTGTTTAACCCTAAGCATTGCACCAGCGTTCAAAAAGTTGCACCTGTAAAATATGTGCCATTGTCAAAAATAAGTGCACGAGGCATGCCAAACCTATTTATGATTTGTTGTTGAACAAATCATGCAACTGTAGATGATGTACAATCTGTAATAGTGGCTGCTTTTGCCCATTTTGTAAAGTAATTAACAGCAACAATGATGTAGGCTTTTCCATTGGACATTGGTGTAATAGGCCCCATAAAATCAATTCCCCATATGTTGAAGGGTTCTAAAGGTTGAATCCATTGTTGCAGATCCTCCATTCTAGTAGTCATTCCCCCATCATGTTGATAGCACTCACAAGATTGGACAAAATGATGGACATCTTGAAACAATGTAGGCCAATAATATCTTGCAAGTAGGATTTTAATGGATGTTCGTCTCTCGACATAATGACCCCCACAAGGACCCTCATGAGCATCTTGGAGAACTCGTGGTTGATTTATATCGAGAACGCACCATCAAACCAAGCCATCGGGACATACTTTATAAAGTTGCCCATTTATTTCCATAAAATACTTGGCTCAGTGAAGAAACTATTGTTTCTTTTTAGCATCTAACTCTTGTGGTGTTTGTTGTGTAAGGAGATAAGTGAGAATACTACTATACCAATTTGTCTCCATGATAAATTAATTAGTTACTACACCTACAAAGAGGAGTTCATTAGGGAAATGATTAGAAATTGGATACTCATCCTCTTTGTTGTCCCATCACAAACGATATAAATGATTCGCAACTACGTTCTCGGTGCCTTTTCGATCAATCATCGTAAGATCAAACTCCTATAAGATTACAAGCCATCGTATAATGCGAGGGCTCACCGTTGGTTTATTCATTAGGAACTGTATTGCACTATGATATGTGTGTATAAATATCTTATAGCCCAATACATAGTGCCTAAATTTTTCCAGTGCAAACACTATAGTCATCAACTCTTTCTCTGTTGTAGTGTAGTTAAGTTGTGCACCAGCAATACTTCGACTTGCATAATGGATGTAATAAGGATGTTTTTGTTCATCTAACTATGTAAGTATGGCTCCTAAAGCATAGTTTGATGTGTTAGTCACTATGTGGAATGGTCTGGACCAGTTAGGAGCTTGTAGAATGGGTGTTTCTATGAGCTTCTATTTTAAAGTTTAGAAAGCTAATTCGCATTCCTTGGTCCATTCGAAAGGTACGTCCTTTTTCATTAGTTCAACCAGTGGTTTTGAAACCTTTGAAAAGTTCTCAATAAAATGTTTGTAATAGCTAGTGTGTCCAAGGAATGACCGAATATCTTTTACAATTTCAGGTTGACGGGTAATTCCTTGGATAACTTTGATCTTTTTGGGGTCTACCTCTATCCTTATTTGTGACATCTTATGCCCTAGTACAATGCCTTCTTGGATCATTAAATGGATTTTGTGCAATGGAGCCTTAAGTTGGTTTCTACACATTGTTTTAGTACTTGCTCTAACCAATCCAAGGCTTGATCAAAGTTCACTCCGTAGGTGGAGAAGTCTTCCATGAAGACCTCCACACCATTTCCTATCTACTATTGGAATATGCTTAGAACTAATCGTTAAAACATTGTAGGGGCATTACACAAGCCAAACAACATCTGTTTGTATGCAAATGTTCCCCAAGGATTGGTGAACGTAGTTTTGGCTTGGTCTTCTGCAGCTATTTGTATTTGGTTGTACCCACTGTACCCATCCAGAAAACTATGGTAGCGATGCCTTGCAATGGTGTCTAAGACTTGGTCGAAGAATGACAACAGAAAGTGGTCTTTGAATGTTGCCATGTTTAGTAGCCTAAAATCTATGCACATCCTCCATTTACCTCTCTTTTCGGGCACAATAACTGAGGGACTAAGCCATTCACTATCAGCAATGGGGTATATGAACCCAACTTTTAAAAGTTGTTCGATTTCTTCCTTAACCACTTGCTTAAGCTTTAGGTTAAGTAGCCTCTATGGTTGTCTTCGAGGCTTCATGGAGGGGTCAGTGTAATTCTATGTTGGCATATCCTAGGATCCATTCCTATTAATTCAAGATATGACCAAGCAAAGGCTTTCAACCATTTATTTATTACCTTCAATGGTCTCTCTTTTTGTTGAGAAGCAAGCTTAGCGTTAATAATTACCAATTTTCCATTCATGAGAAACATGTATTCCATACCAGTGGGCAATGATTTTAACTCAAGGGGCTCCTGCTTAAACTTATTAGGAATTTCCAACTTCCCCCAGTTGATATTTTCAATGTCAAGACTTGGAAGTTGGTGATGGACTTGCTCTAATGTGTCTATGCTATTGATGTAAGTGCAAGTCAAACCCTTTGTTGGTTCCATACATATAGTTGAACTACTCTCTTGATCAGTTGCTAGCCACTAGGTGCCTTCTTGTCTTGTGGCTACTACATACAAGCACCTTTGTATATTAGTTACTTGTGCACACTAATTGCATGCAAGCAATGTTAAACTTTGTACAAACCATGACTTCTGCATGCAATTACACCCTATGTCACTGTATGCAATGCATGGAACTTTTTTCTTCTTGATCTTTCCAAACGTATTTTCCTTTGATATTTCCAGGGAAAGATCGCAGATTCCTAGGCATGCATCAATTGTACTTAGCCATGCTCTTCCCATTATGATTGGAAAGTCCCCCTTACCATTGTTGACTTGAATCACTAGGAAATTGGCTGGGTACAACCAACCATAAACAGTGGTGACAGTGTCCTCCACTAGTCTTAATGGGATAGTTATGGACTGGTCAGCCAACTCTAAATGAATGTTACTCTTTTTTAATGGAGGCAAGCTCCAGGACTTGTACATTTCTTGAGAAATTAAGTTGACCCCAGAACCTGAATCTAAAAGAGCTTTGCATGGCTCATTCCTAGCAATCTGTAGATATATAAGAGGACTCCCAAGATTAGAGAATTTCCTAGGAAGATGACTAGCTTTTATCCAATCGGTGATGACATGAGTTAACATGATTGTATGTGTTGGATGCGGTGTTTGGTCTGAAGGGAGTTTCGAAGTTTTGATTGGTAATGAGGTGTCTAAGGGATTAGCTGCTTGTGGTTGCAAGGACTTAGTTGGAATGTTGGTTCTAAAGAAAAGTCTTTTCTTCATGCAGTTGTCAGGACCAACAATAGATTGAGAGTTAACAGCCTTCGTAGCATTATGTTGTTGTGGCTGAGTAGGGAGCTCACCCTACATAGCTAGAGCAAGTGGTAATGGAGATATGGGTGGAAGAGATGCAACCGAATGAGAAGGATAATATGTTTGTGGAACATCACCCCTAGGAGAAGGAGTCCTATAATACTCATAGGCTTGGTAGTGAGGTTGATGAGTGACATGACCAATAGAGTCACATGGAGAGATTGGTTGCTGCATGTAATATCCATACGGGTCAGGTTGACAGTAAGGATACTATTTCCATGGTTGTGGCATTTCCCATGATTGTGGGTGCTACCATTATTGATACTACTTAGTTGGTTGTGGTGGAGTTCCACTTGAATAATATGTTAAGGATTGGTGGAACTGTCTTGGGTTACCTTGAAGATAAGGTAACCTTCGGGTTGTTTGCCTTCTATTTAATCGTGGGTTGAGTGCATACACCCCAAACTCTTGCAGATGTGAGATTACAAGGTAACATCCCTTAGGATGGATATATTGGCATATCTCGCATCCACTATCATTGTTTGTATCTGAATCCACAACCTCTTTGATGATGGCAACTTTTCCCTTACCCTTGTTATGTGCATATTCAGCTTCTCTCTTTTTTCTCTTTTCGCGATCACTACCTTGCTTTCTAGAATCCTCTACTATTTTGAGAACAATTTGAAATCTATTATCTAGGGAGTCCCACATTTGGTCTACCTTTGCTGATACTTCCGATGCCAACTTTTGAATAAGNTTGGTCTACCTTTGCTGATACTTCCGATGCCAACTTTTGAATAAGAAAATTTTTCCTATTCACCATCTCTTCGAGTGGTGACTTTTCTTCATCCTCACAAAATCTTACTCCCTTTTTTCGAAGGGAAGGATCTCTGTTATATTCCTCCACACTCTCTCTTTTCCTTAACTCACCTTTCTCTTTAGCAACTTGCTTCAATAATCTCTGTACTTGATGGACCCTAAGCTCAGATAGTCTTCCTTGGGCATAAGTCCCAAGGGTTCTTCGCATTTCATGCCTAAGCCCATCTATGAGATGGCGTAGTTGATCCCTTTGCGAATAACCATGGCTAGGACAACAATGTAACAGTGCATAATATTGACCCATGGCAGCATCCAAGGGTTCATGTCCTCCTTGTTTCCATCCTTGGATTTTCTTTCATAGGTTGGACACTCAGGAGTATGTTTGGTACTTATCGTTAAACAATTCTAACATGGTACTCCACCTACGAATGGATTTCAATTCTAAGGATTGGTACCAGCTCTCTGCTTCTTTGACTAGCGTCCGTGGAAACAACTTTAGTTTTTTCCATTCATTTTCTATGTTTTGTAAGGCACATGCATCATGAAATGCTTGTAGATGATTTTAAGGATCAACGTTGTATCCTCCTTCAAATCGTGGGATATTGTTCATGTCTAATCTCTTGATCCTACTATCTTTTTGGTGCCTTGTTGGTACTCTAACAGCCTTAGTTATGTCTAACAGACTTCGGGTGGCAAGTAGGGGTTCATCGTGATCGTATTATCTATGGCGTCTATGATGCCTATGTGGTTCCCTACTTTCCCTCCTTTCATGATGAGTTTCTCTAGAATGCCCTCATCCCCTTTCTCGAATGTTTTGTCCATGACCTTCATTCTGCTTACTATTATCCTCAAGGTCTTTTCCCTTATGACTGCATCCAGATCCTAAAGGAGAGGATGAAGGAGATGATGAAGGTGAAGAAGAAGGAGGACCGTCACCATGATGGTGCATGCTTCCTTCTCTTCAGTGGTTGCGGCCTCGATTGCAATTACGATCGAAATGTCCATCTTTATCATGTGTTCGTGTTTCTTTTTTAGATCCTTTGTGTCTGTTGGTACCAGAATCCGGGTTATGGATAGTTGAGTGAAGATTCTAACACAACCCCTTGACCGAAGTCAACGGGAGGAACATCATTGTATGGGAGACTTCCTGAGGCAGGTTCACCACCCTCATTTTCACTTATGACATACAAGACATTCTGAGACAACTTTCCCTTCATGGATGCATGACGTCTCTCCTATTGTAGATCCCTTTGACGTTGTGCCTTCATAGGTCGATACTCTCTCGAGTGATGATCATGCATAACGTACTCTACCTGTAAGTGCTGCATACCAATTCATGTGAGATCACGAAGAAGCATGCCCAGGACTGAGCGATTGGGAGGTAACACTATGTTACCTTCTAAATCATGCCAATGCAATTGTTTATCCTGGTGGAGGATAAAGGTAAAGTTTGGTATATACTCATCAGGATGAACCTATACTACACGAAACTGTTGAGGGACTAGCAGATTATCATGTGTACTATGCCTCCGATTGTTCCTTGTATCGAACCTAGGTAGTGAAACACTTTCGTAAGAAGAAGGAGACATAATTGTCTATTTAGTGTGCAATATTCTTCTTTTTAATAATTGTAAGATTACCAATCCTAAGGGTTCATTCTAATGATGAGAAAGATTTCCTAAGTTGTAATTAGTACACAAACAACAAAGTCCCTAGCAACGGCATCAATGATGAGGGGCGAGGGATCCCTAGACTCAACCATACGAATATGAGTGTACATGCATGATCCAGTCGAATTCCAAGGACTAAGTGCTTATGCACCTTTGTGGAACAAGGACGGGTTAGTCAATCGTTGTCTTCTCAAGCTTACTTGTATGGCACAATTGTATGGCTAAGTAAACTTGAGATATATGATTTTTATGGCTTTTATATTTTTATGTCTTGGTGCTACAAAGGGAGGATAGAGATAACTAAGTAACTAATCTAATTTAACTACTCAACTATGCTTTAACTAGTCCTAACATCAGTATCTGTTCTCACTTGTCGTACACATCCTAAACCAATGCAACACTACTAGGATTACCAAACGCTAATCGTTACTAGGTTACCAAGTGTTACACACATGCTCGAAGTGGTCGTACTGAGTGTGCTTACTTAGGAGAGTTGTAGGGTGAAAGAGAGAACATTATTTAACTAAGGAAAGCATTAAGTAACAGTAATTAACATTAATTAATCTATTCTGAATGCTGCAAGGTTTATCACAAAGTTCGTCTTTATTGTTGTACATAAGGTGTGCTCAGGTACACAATGCTTGAATAAAGATCCGTTCACTTTATGACTCCTATTGCGGGTGCTTAGAAATAATTCTATCTTTGGAAAGGGAAAAAGGCAAGAGTTTGGATAAGGGGCTAAGACTAATTGCCAAAACCAAGTGCGCCTACCTCTTATTTATAGGGAACAAGGCAAGTCCCAATATCGGATGCTTGATATCACGTGGAAGGCTTCGATATCGCAGTCCCAATATCGTGGTTCATCACCAATCAAGATATTAATACCTTTGTGTGAAAGAAGTAATTATAGCTATATCCAAATAAAGAGTGTCACCTTCCCCCATAAGAGCAACTGCAACATGCTAAGGAACTAAAAAGCTTAAATGAGTCACATGGCTTTATCAAATATGAGGAGGACATGATGATGATTGATACTTTAAACATGGAATTTGAAGGGATTTGTGCATGTGGCTTTTTACCTTTTCCACATGATGCACTTTAGATTTTGTTGGTTTAATAAAGGAAATAGTCAATGGTTCCTAAGCTTGAAGGGTCTATTAGGTTTTTGGGACATGAACTTGTCAGAAAGGCTTAGGAGTCTATTGCCCCATTTGTTTTTATTTATCACATGTCTGTGGTGAAGCTACTCTCTACCCCTAATTGGATGGGTTTCTACCCCTTCTTGTTGGTGCTTTAGTGAGCTTTTCGTAATGTAATCTTTTTTTCGGTAATATAATCTTAACCTTCTCTTAAAAAACCAATGCATGTTCCTTGACCACCATGACAAATAAACATGGTGTCAAACTCTCAAAACTTCAACTCATGCTTGTTGACCTGAAGGTGATTGATATGGTCATGCAAGAAGCGATGGCTAAGGCCACGGCAAAGATTGTGTGCCTAGAAGCAAGGAAAGCAGAGATTGTAGTGATGATGAAAGCCACCTTGGAGGTGGCAGCAGCAAAGGAGGCAAAGGTCACTAAGGAGGTGGCAGCGCAAGCTCAACAAGAGGAGCAGCTCTTGTTGGAGGCTAAATTGTAGGCAAGAGAGGATGAGTTCTACCACGAGATGGCCCTAGCTAAGAGTCAGTTTGTTGAATAGAAGCATGAGGCAAAGAGGCATTGAAATCACCAAGAGTCAGCGAACCGGGTAGTGCTTGAGGACACACTATGGGAGCAAATCTGTATCAAGATCGTTCAAGAGGAGCAGCACAGAGCTGAACAAGAGCTTGCGAAATAGGAGCAATGTAAGCAAGAGTAGAGGAAGGCATAAGAACTCCAACGATAGATTGATCGTGCCCATGAGCAAAATGCTTAAATGTGGTTAAAGGTAGGAAAATGCCCATATGTGGTTATGGACATTAACTGCAACATGTCTTGGTTGGCTCTATGCTAGCACATCCACAAAACTTCATCTTGATGGGACAAATACAGCTAAGGAGTGAGCATGAAGTAACACAAAGCAATTCTGGATGCCATTCATGCCCAAGAATGTGCAACTTGTCATTGTATTAGGCTTTCTAGATATCTTTAGGCTCTTGGTCTTTTGTTGTTCTTTTTTTGTCAATCAAGTGGATGTTTCCTTGTTTTGGTTGAGTTTTGGGTTTGGTCCTTGGGTCTCATTTTTGGGGTTTCTACTGGTATTTTGAGAATGGAGGGACCCACATTAGGGGAATCGTTCTTTTCCTTGTTTGCTTAATTAACTCGACCCACATTAGGGGGGTCTTTCTTTTCCTTGTTTGCTTAATCAACTCTAATCGTGAGGTGTTTTCCCCCCTTCCAAAGGGTGGTTTGATGGGGATAATACAAAGCTTCACTGCTTCTATGTCACTTTGGTTCTGTTTTTCATTGTATATATCACAATTTTTTTAATATAATTTTCCCAATCTCTTTTCAAAAAAAAAACAAAAATTCAACTCACTTTCCTAACATCTCATGTTTGCACAATGAGAGAAATGTAGCCCTAGACAAGCACCATTTCGCAATGTTTAAAACTTAATAGTTGTCTCAACAAAACCCACACTCCTTCAACAAAATTTCCAACAAACAATGCCCACTTTTATTTACCAACATGGGTACAGTCATGATCAAATTTCAAATATGCATAAGTCCTTATATTATATAAATACTCAATGGATCTTGTAGTCCACACAAGAAGAACATAGGTGTTTAATAAAATGGTAGGGTATTAAGCACTCCAAAAGGTAAACCATTGCTGCCCACAAAAGAGATCATTGACGTTCAATAAAGTTAGATATTTGGGTTAATTTTTCATGTCTTATTGACTACTTCACCTTTAATATGCATTTTGCTATGCCTCTAGCTAGCATTTGATGTATACATTAGAAAATGCTACCAGAATTAATGGCTTCACAGTATAACTAGTTACTCAACAAAACTTCAGTACTTATGAAGTTATTAACAAGCTGACCTTGTCTTGTAGATTTAAATAGACACTTCGGCATTGTATTCTATACAAATAAGGTTCAAAGATGTCTACCTGAAGCTTGATTGTCATGAGAAGATTTAGACGTAATCCAAAATCAAAATGATCTTTAAAATATTAAAATGCACAGAAAAATCAAATTGGTTTATTTACATTAATGTAATATGTCCTTTTTATTCACTCAATAAAATTCAAATCTAGTTTTCTTTCCCGCTCAAACCCACATGTTTTCCAGTGATGCCCATATACAGAATTTAATTATGCAAAGTACATAATTATCTATTGTTATATTCTGAAGTATTACCCTCCAGGGAATGAAACTTTGAAATTAACACTAGACTGCAAAGGTGAATAGTGGTCAACAGTATCTGGAGCGTGAACAGTTCCTTCGGTATCATGCAACTGTATTTCCATCTGATCATCTTTTACTTTTTCCTTATCTGCAGTAACTTTCATGAATTAGAAAAATAACTTCAACGATAGCCATTATACAATCTGTCGGAGAAATTCAAGATACTCTCTTATATCTCATGAATGTCAAAGAAGGGGCTGAAAAATAGTTAAGTTGTGAATCGTAAACAGTGGAAGGTTGAATTCATTTAAAAATTAGATAGCAGTAGATTACATAAAGGCAGTGTTGCCGATTCATATACTCCTCTGAAGGAAGTTAACAAAACAATAGAGTAGGCGATTATATATGTATCTTTAAACACAATAATACTTTCACATTAGTCCCATCCACTTGAGGTATAATCAGTATTCACCGGTACTAGTACAGTTTAGAATGTCACTAAGTGAAATGTTGCCTATGTCCTTTCTCACAAGAGAAGGCCCAGCCTCTACAAGCTTTTCCTCCGATAATGTTGTGGCCACTGCAATGCGTCTGCACCAAATGAAATACTCAGAATAAAAAGAATTTCAAAAGCGATCATTTATATTTAAATAAAACAAAAAAATCATTAAGCTATATATGGTAGAAAAGTAATGACATGCAATGTTCCTTCATTTTGCTCAATTCAAGCAACAGAATATAGCAACATGGTTAGCACAACCTAGTCGTAAAAAAAAAAAATCAAAATATTGTGTTGACAGCTAACACCCGAATTCAAAATGAAATATTACATTGCTATGTCAAATAAATGTGGCTTGTTGGTAAGATTTATGACATAAATTCTACACGTCAAAAGTACAGATGAATTCTATCCGATTGATCCCTACAGCTTCCAAATGAACATAATTATGAATATCAATAAATACAACTGCAGTTTCAGTTTTATACAGGTGAGCAACATTTTTATGCATGCTGAAAGTAGTGGAATAACTAGACAGAAAAACACAAAATTAATGTTTAAATAAGTCAACAGCACCAGCAAAGCTATGACATGCATGGTCGTAGGACTTGCATACTTGCCTCATTTTGGCAGCTTTGGCAGCTTCAATACCAGCAAATGCATCTTCAATAACTACACACTAAAACACCATCCAAAAAATAATAATAAATGTATCATATACCAGAATCAGTAAATTGAGATTTTAGTGCTTACCAGTAAGAGAAAATTCAATATTAATCAGTTTTCTGAACAGGTAAAAAGAAAATTTTATAAATAAGAACATAAGAATTAATGTATAACTAGAATTGCCTTCGGATCGTAGAAATCAACCAAGAGATATAAATAAAAATAACCATATGCTTTTGAAAGCAATGACAGTCATAATACATGAGATAACATTATCTTAAGAGACCAATACATTCATAACCTCATGCATAAGAATTTTGATCTAGTATATTCAGATATCCGAGCAATCAGATCTCAATTTACATTTCACCTTTTTCCAAAATTTTAGTGCTAACCATCATTGTCTCTAGATTTCTTTCTATCTCCTCAAAAGTTGAGCAATTTCTTTCCTATCAAAGGTCAAAGTCCACCTTCTAGCAAAGCACTTCCAAACTTTATCAGTTCATCATGCTCCAACAATCCATCTCCTGATTATTATCCAAACTTTAAAATTTTGATTTCTGGATATATCCAAACTTTATTTCCAATATCAACAATTGGAGAGAAACGCATAAAGGTATGATTGTCATCCACACAAAAGAAAAGGTATTTGTTAACCATCACCCATCCTCATTTCATCATTTGCTATTGAGATTTTCTTTCTATGTTATTCTAAAAAGCACATAAATGGATACCCCTTAGGAATTCAGCTCACTTTCTTCCAACGAACAGTGTATCAAGTCCTTTTCATATTGTCAAAGCACCGATACAAAGTGGTCCTTTTAAGAATTCCTCTGTTTGATTTGAATATTTTGCCTTCACCACATTCATTAATTTGATCAAACAATCTAAAAATGTGCTATTTGAAAACCACCTAAAGAATATCCTCCATCCTACCATAATCCTGGTATCTAATGACTGTAATGCTGAAATTCTATTTACATTATATGCAAGAGAATTAAGGATGAGAAAATTGAGCTGTTTTATCTTGCATGGATTCACTTCCACCCTTGACTTACTTAACAAAACTGATTAACCACATAATTTATTAATCATTCATGGATTTGGGCACAGGTTTTGTTTTGTTGGTCATTTTGGGGCATGTGTTGAAAGAGTTGTCAATTTTAGAGGTTGGCAGCAAAATAAGGTTCATCTGAACTAGCTACATCAGAAATTTCAGCTTCATTGGAGTTGATTTTGACCACCACGAGTGACTAGAAGGTCATGTCTGCAATAACACAAGTCATGGTATTCTACCGCAGGTCATGGTGGCTGACAATAGGTCATGGTCAAATTGTGCTGTTATACTGTGAGCCCACCACGGGTCATGGCCTGTCAGAAACAAAGAAATATGAACTCTGAAAAAACCACGAGCAGGCCACGGGTCATGTTAAGGTTGTGGTGAATGTTCTGGCCTCTGTGGTACCTCCTATACTTCAAATTTGGTCCCATGAGTGGACAATGAGTCATGGGACTGTGGAAATCTCAGACCACAAGTGGACCAAGAGTACTTGTGGTCTCTAACCACATGTTGTGATGAGGTCATGGTTGTTCACCATGATTCATTGTGAAGCCATGGTTGCCTGGAAATGTCTCTGTGTTCACCAAGAGTTGTGTTAAAGTTGTGGTTCTACAGAGAATAGAGAACAACTCTGAAACAAAAGTTTGGAAGCAATCTAAGCAAATATGAGGCTTTAAACTTGACAATAAAGGCTAGAAGCATGCTACACAGCCTCTAAACATAGTGAGGCAAGCTTGAATTGAAAGATAAACATTAAATGAGCCCTGAATTCAACATATGTGTGCAAAATGCACCAAACCCACAAAAACATGCATAAACTCTTAAATGTTTAGTTAATTCACTTCAAATGCTTTTAGGAACATAAGACAAACATAGGAAAGACTTTCACAAGCTAGAGAAGCTTGGAACAAGCTCATGCACAAAGATTTATGAGCTTTTACATGAAATTGACATAGAAGGGGCTGAAACCCTTCAACATGAACATGAAACAAGGAAGAAATCAGCTTAAATTGGCAAATGGGGAGTGGATCCCATGAAACAGAATATAAAACCACTTTTAAATTCTTCAATTCTTCATTACTAACATGAGGAAACATGCAGTTAACTTTAGAAACTTGTGAAAAAAATGAAAATGAGACATGCTTGCAAAAAACATGTGAGAATGCCTGAGATGTGAGAAATTATGGGAAAAACACTTGTGAGAACCTGGGAGAAGAACCCATGACTTTAGTTTATGTTCTATAAGCTCTATGTCTTATACCCAAAACAAAATAACTTAAGACATAGCAACACACCAAGTAAAGGGATCAAAACCTGGGTCGTTACATCTTTCCGCACCTTCCTCTTGGAAGATTTCAAGTAGTTGGAGAATAACTTGCACTAAAAACTTAAAGGCATGCCCTGACCACTATACATGCAGATTTATTTTGATACATACATATATACATACATACATACATACCCACACACACATATAATGCATCACAAGGCATCATGACATTATTCTAAGGCAAATGTTGATAATATAAACAAATTATAATACTGATCATTCTCTCAAAAAAAATATAATCAAATTATGAGAACGGTGAGGATGACAGTACAGCAGGAGCAAAGGATGGCAATGTTTAAGGTGAATAGGGTGGTCTGCACAGCAAGCAGGGAGAACAAGACAAGAATATAGCTACGGAGGAGCAAAGGAGGACCATAGAAGCATCAAAGGTGACACAAGCCATAGTTTGAATGACCATAGCAGCAAGGCATGCCAAGAAGATGGTGGCCAGGAAGAGGATAGACAAGGTCCCCAATTTCATATAGTTCAACAAACTTATGAGGACACTAATACCCTTAGAGAGGAGGTTGGACATTCTGATGAGCAGGGAGACACCGATGGCTTTGGCGGCTTTGAGGATGTTAGGGCACATGCAAACCATAACAGGTCTTCACACCCAAGCAAAGGAGGTAATAGAACAACATCAGTAAAGAATGGGAAACTCCACCTGTAGGTGAAAGCATGCAAGTCCTAAAGTGCAATTTGATCAGTAAGTTTGTTTCTGCCAATGTGCATCCTAAAATTAAACAGGTTAAGTGTTGGATCATGTCTTCCTAAGGTGTTGCAATGGTTGAAGCTAGTGTTCTTCCAAGAGATCTCTTACTTTTTATTTATTAGTCCCTAGAAGATCAGGAAAAGCCTTAAGGAGGCCCCTTGATTTTGTCATCACCAATTGACATGCAAGATCTCACAAAGACCCTAACCTCTTTGATAAGGTTTAGGTCTAGATTCAGATCTTTAGGTGTTCTTAGCAGTTCTAGTACAACTCCTTTTTATCCACGCTTGTAGGGTTTTTTATTGAATTTATTTCCTTGACAGGTTCATTGTATTGCAAGCTAGAATGGGATATGCTCGCTACTATGTTTAGAGATCCCTACAAAAGCATAAACTCTTGCATAAAATCTGCTTAGAGATGCCATCTAAGGAGGAGATTTTACAAGTTGAGTATGAAAATATCCCTACGGATAACAAACCCAAGGCTTTGGCCCTTGGAAACAAACGGCAAGCTCCTACTAGGAATAGAAACACTTTTTCAACATCTAGGAAGAATAACAATGGTCCAAGCCATGCAAGCTTGTAAGGCTATGATTTCTATGGTAAGCCTAATCAAGCCAAAGATTGTTGAGCTCAAATGAGGAAAGAAGTTCAAGCCAACACAATACAATCAAGTTTGCAAATTGTTAGGCAGAAGGGCCAAGTCCAAACAACAACTCCTCTAAAGCTAGGCACTAAGGTCAAGATGCCTTCAGCAATACCAACCCCAAGAAACTTAGAGAAGATGAATACGGGGAACCAGTTCTTGGCCGTCATGGACCAAGTTGTGTAGTGCCCTACATTTGTACATGTGAACTTAATACTCTATTAAATACTTTACTTTAACTTATAGCATATATAGATGTGCCTAATAATTCCAAGTAATATGAAGACTTTTGATTGGGTGACATAAGAAACATTTCTATTTATTTCTAATTTCTTTCTAGTTCTTTATTATTTTTAGTTAAAATATATATTTTATTGATGAATGAGCATGGCAAACTCTAGCATTATTTTTTAATAATGCTAGGAAATTAATATAATATGGATCCATGGTTTATTTTGACATTTAGTTAGAGTTTTTAATTTATTGAATATTTAATTAATTAAAATACATCAAAAATTCAAAGTTGATAGATTGTGCTTGAATTTGGTGGGCTAACTCAATTTTACACCTAAAGTATAGATTTAAAATTAGTTTGGAGATTTTGAGATTTTAACATTCCATGATTTAAAAAGGACCTTGTGGGACCATATTTTCCTTAATTTGATTAAAATATTAATTTCTAACATGTTAGCTATGCCATGTTTGTGCTTATTACGACTGGCTCAACATGCATAAAATATTGGATATGCAAGGCCAAAAATAAATTGAAACCCCTCATAGCTTATAAAGTAAAAAGTGACTTAAAACAAGACAAAAAGATGGAGTCATAAAAAGTCAATGTGGGATGGTGATGTATACTGTATGACATGCTTACGATGACATCTATTTTTTTTTAATATGCCAATTGTCCACTTCATATTAATTGCTAGAAAAAGAACAAATGACTCATTTAATAGAGGCCATGTGACTCTATTGAGTGTTGTCACTGTCGCATGTCCACTCCCTCATGAGAGCTTGCTTGTCCAAGTCAAGTAGCAATGATACCATGAATAAAAAAAGGATTTTTGAAGAATGGGTTATCTAGTCTTTGCCCATTGTGTAAACTTTTGTGCACAAGTCTTTATCCAACCCTTAGGGTCTTCTCCATCTAATAAATAGAGGGTGGTTTGCTCTCATTTTCACCTTTCCCATGTAAGAAGAGATTATGCCAGTTTGAGGTGTGAGGAGTTGAGGAGAGGAGGATAGTGGTTTTTCCTTGATTGTTCTCAACCACCTCTTGGATTGTCTTGAGTGGTCTTGGGCTCTTGGAAGGTTGATCTTGCTGCTGTGGGTGGAGGTTTTTTTGACTGGATTTTGGGAACTGTTTAGCTGATCCAAAGGATTGTTTTTTCTTATTTTTGTAAGAGGATTTTGGCAGCACCTTAGACTTGTAATTTAAAGTTGATTCTTGAAGCAACCAGTTGGACAAAAAACCAAGCTTGCACTATCCTCTACCTCCCCAAAATGGCCAACTGATTTCTATAGGTGTGTTTCCAAACCCTTGTTGTACAAAATTTTTATTAGTAGGTGCTTTTTCTTGTAATGGCTTAGACAAGTGAAGATTGTTTCATGAGGGCATGTGGTATTTCTTGCGAGTTGTGACTCATGGAGTCTTTCCTATATCTTGGATCTAATTTTTGGCATGCATGTATTGGACTCATGAGTTAGCATTTTCTTTGTGTCATGTGCACTTGGCATTTCATGCTTTTGCGATCATTTATTTTTAAAATGCCCCCCATCATTCTGTCCAAGGTTGGTAATCTCTTATGTGGGCTGGAAGGGGTTAGTTCTTGGAGGCACTCAGTGGTGTTAGCCCCCACAATTTTATCCAAACCTCGTGTCCTTCTTGTGTGGGTTACAAGATGTTGTAAGGTTGGAGGGACTTGGTGTATCACAACTAGATGTTCAAAGGGTCCATTGAGTACTCATTAATAAATAAAAGGAATTATGCATATTGGTGATTTTTGGTGTCTTTTGCATATTGGAAAGTCGAGTGCACATGCTCTATTTTTTTGAGCATTTTGTGGTCATTTTTTGAGGGGTTTTCAACAAAGTCATCATGTCCCAACTCATTGTTAAATGGTCCTTCATTCAAGCTTATATTTCTCTCAATGTGAAAACATGGGAAGCTGGAAAAGTTTAATAATGAGATTTCAAAAATTTAATACAATGTTAACTCATCGTGGCAGTCAAGATTAGTACATATCAGATTTTATTGTTCACATGGCAGTCAAGATTAGTGCATATCAGATTTTATTATTTTCTTTCCTTTCCATTTAGCATAAGAGCACATGGAATTTTGCTACTTATCTGCTCCAAAAATCAAAAATCTAATTCTGTAATGATTTTTTTTTGAGAGAGAATGTTCAGGTTTTAAATTAAATTACCAGAGAAAAAAGTAATGTTACAGGAAATGCGCCAACAGAGGTGCCCAACATGGAAAACACCTGTGATCAAGTGGGGAATACCTCGAGTAGCGGTTCTCTAAGACAACCCCCCCTCCCCACAAAAAAAAATTGAAATCAGACACCAGGGGCTCACAACGTAGACCCACAACACAAAAACAAGGCTAGATTGGCCATCGAGAGACAACAGGAAAAGCAACCCAACAAGCAGGAGGGGGATCACAGGTGTCCAGGCAACCTATGACATGCATAGTGTGCTCGCTCAAGAGCATGGAGTATATCCAATGTATTATGATGCAATTCAGAAGCTATAAAACTAACGGCCTGCTAAATTGCTTGCATGGTCACCTCCTGATGACTCTGCTCCTCGGCCAACATCCCCCTATCTGAGTGGAAGCATGTGGACATATAGCGTATGTGTCGCCGGAGCACCCCCCACGAGCAATCATAATTTAGGCCTAGCACAACATATGGGCATCTCCCCTCCCTAAGCCATTTTCATGCGCTGTATTCATGCACTCAATCTAGTTGCCTCTATCTTTGTCGCTCCTCTTCTTGCTCCCGATCTTGTTGCACTCCTTCTGCCCTCTCATGCTCTCTACAGGCTACCTCCTCCTACAGCAACTCCTCCCAAATCTGGACACAGAGCTCATTTTCCAACCTGGCCCAAGCTGCCTCTACCATCAAGGTTTGCTATTGAAGCAGCTCCTACTCCCACTCCTAAAATTGGGCTTCCAGGCTTGCCTGTGCTTGAGTGAGGGTTTCCTCTCATCTAGCTTCCCAATCTCATCTTTCATTGACTTGAGCAATGACCGTCGCCTTCTCCACCAAACAATGGAGCTCCTCCTCCTGTAACAAGTCACATCCAACCTCTATCTACAGAAAAGTGTCTGCCACCACCATAGGGTTTGAGACAGCCAATTCCCAAAGGCTAGCTTGCTTTCGTGAGTAAACCACTATGGGCATGGCCCCCGACTGAGAGGACCCAGAGGGACCAAATGGATCCACCTCGACCCCGAGGGCCTGGACGACACCAGCCCTGACTGCAACCCAGACGCCCCCCACCAAAGAGCCAAAATAAGCCCCGAGTGGCATCCTCTCTTCTGCTGCTACAAGACAACTAGACAGAAGCAAGGCAAGTTAACCCTAGCTCCCAATTTCAAACATTTGAGGAAAGCAAAGTACATGCCCTAGAGTTTGGACCCATTGCCAGATTGGACAAAAAAATGGTCCACCAACGCAACATGACATCTTGGACCTTGTGCACGACATCTTGTGCTTATTAGTAGTACACATCTTGGACCTCGTGCATGACTACCATTGGGACTACCAAGCGTAGATCTTAGGTACACCACTGGGATTACCAAGCACAGATCCCAGATACGCCACTGGGTTACCAAGCGTAGATTTTAGATATGCCACTAGGCTACCAAGTAGTCACACTTAAATGCTCGTAATCAAGTCGTACTCGTTCCACTTGTAGGAGTTAAGGGTGAGAGAGAGAAAACAGTAAATAACATTAAATAAATAAACAAAAAAATAAATAACAAAGTGAATGCTGCAATGATGAAGTAATCTCGATCTTTATTGCTAGTCATGTATGTGTCCAAGTACAACACACTCAAATAAAGACACCGTACAATTACATTCACCACATTGCAGGAAGACACGGGAAAAAATCTAACTTTGGAGGGATCAAACTGCCAGAGCTTCGCTACTCTAAAACTGGGATTCCGAACAAGGAAGAGCTGCGTCTTATTTATAGATATGGCGGTGGACTGTGATATCGTGTACATGATATCGCATACACGATATCATGGGGGGATGAGATATTGCGGCGGATGCGATATCGCGTACGTGATATCACGGCTTATGCGAATCACGTCTCATCATACCCCCATGACTGAATAAAAACTCGTCCTCGAGTTGCAAGGAGAACAAGCTTCATTGATTACATAGTGGATAGGTATGGGATTATTAACTGGAAAAAGAAATGGACTAATGCCGTAGTGTGGAAAGACACAACATAGAGAAAAAATACTACAACTAAAAAAATGTGGAACTCATGTAGTTCTTGGTGGCGGTGGCTCCTCCATGGGTGCTTTCCCTTTGTGATGTGCTCCAAGCTTTGAAGGTTGACGACGATGAAGAATGGCCTAGAGCTTCTTCTCTTTGGTCCAAGGGTCTTGTGCCGTCCATGCTGATGCTTCGATGTTTGATGGAGTCAGCACTTCCCACGGACAGGGTAGTTGTGGAAACATCTGATTAGCCTTGACGTACCATGCCGCGAACACCCGTCATTCCTCTTCATAGGCTCTGGCTTTGTCTTTGTATTCGTGAAGCTCTGTTAGCCATCGAGCCAAATCAGTTGCCACATCTTTCTATCCTTGGTAGCTTTCTTTTACCACCGTGAGTTCAGAATTTGCAACACCTAGTTTTTCAACCAGCTTCTTACGCTCTACAAATTCTGCTTCATATTTGATGTGGGTAGAAGCTACCTACTGATCGAGCTGTGACCTCAGGCATCCTACTATTAACATGGCCAGGTTGGCATATCGAAGGTTTGCCAACTCCATGTATTCAGTCAAGTCTTGGATCTGTAGGTCCCGGTTCTTAATTTCCGCTTGGTGGGTGAAGGCATAAGTGTCCAATATGGCCCCCCAATCAGTGTGCTAGGCACTGATGTTGTTGATTTGGGCCTTGGCCATATGGATCTCCTTCTCTAGGATTTGTTTGTACATCCCCACCTGATCACGGAAATGCTCCTTTAGCTTCTCGTGTCATTTAGCCTCATTCTACCACGTGCTTATCTCAATTGCTGATTTCTGTCGAATAGCGCGTACCTCCTCCATTGAGAGGGTTCGGTTCTCTCTGGCTAAACAGCTTACATCCCGGTTGACTGNGAGGGTTCGGTTCTCTCTGGCTAAACAGCTTACATCCCGGTTGACTAGAATGAACTGTTCTCGCAACTGATGAAAGTGTTCATTGAGAACATTCTTTTGTTTCTCCACAGAAGTCAACTGAAGGTTATCTGCAACCAACTGCTTATTTTCTTCTTCTAAGGCCCTGACTGCCTTAAGATGCACATGAGTTTGCGCTTGAGCTGTGGAGGCATCCCAAGTGGCCGTCTCCTGTTCTTCTGCCACCTTTTTATTTTCTACAATTAACTTTGTTAATTGCTCGGTTCTAAAACTTTCTAGCTGGTCTATGGGAATAAATTACAAAGGATTCCACTATGCTGCCTGTAAGGTTATGAGCTGCTCTTGTAGTTTCTACACTTCAGCTTTAGCATGCTCGGCCCTTACTTCGGATATGACCAGCTTCCCCTTTGTGGAAATGAGGTCTGATTGAATTGCTGTTACATCCTGGGGGATGTCAAACAGAGACGTCAAAAATTTTCCTGTTTGAAGTAATCTGTCCAATGCATCCTCATGTTCCACAGGAGTCATTGAGGTTCTGGCAATAGTTTGAGCATCCCGTGCTCCTGAAAGATCTGCCGGTGGTACAACAGGCATGTTAAAGGACTCTTTGATGTGGTCAGCAACCACTTCAGTAGCTCCCGTGGCATCCTGGTGTTGCATGACCACCACAGTGGTGCCTTCACCAGTCTCTAACTACACTTGAAAAGATGCCACGTTTCCAGAGATCTATTGTGACCATCTACTTTCCCCTCCTCCTGTTTGCATTGATAACTCATCTTGTGTGCGATCTACTAAAATAGTAGGATGGTCGACATCATCGATGACGTGGAAGAGATTTGTGTCATCACAACTTTCCCAACTAACCATCTCGATGATGGCCCTAAGATGGCTCATCAATGGTCTATAGTCTTGCAGCGGCGATTGATCCTAGCCCGTGCTGGGTCCTGCTTCTTGTTGTTGGCTGGGACTTGTGGCTGGAGGTTGACTAGGTCCTGAAAGTTGAGTTGTAGGTGATCCAGTTATCTGTTCTTCTTCTTCATCTGGTCCCAGCTCTTTGCCAGTGCTCTTTCTTGGAGTTGGCACCTTTAATAACTCAGCATAAGAAGCATTCTGGGATTTTCAGAGGACGTCATTTGTGTATCCCCGAATACCAGCCTATTGGCACAGTTTCCTAATAAGGCAGGGAAAAGGAAATGCCATCTTTCCTGACTTCCGTTCTTCGAATCACCTTAGGATCTCCATCAAATATAGATGGGGAAGGTTAGCATTAACCTTTCCCATCAACACTGCACATCCTCTTGCCACATACATTGATATTCTTTTCAAACCTTTTGTGGGGAAGAGGTGATAGGTTCCAATTTTGAAATAAACCTACTCTTCCATCGTCAGCGCACCAAAAGCTTTATCTCTGCCATAAGCCTTCTCTAACCAATCCTTTCACACATCAGGGTCTGATTGGGTAGATAACCGAGCAACATGGGGGCCTGAATTCGAAAGGTTTAACACTTCCAAAATTTCTTGTGCAGAAAAATCTACTGTCACACTACAAATATTAACTGTGGTGCCTTATTCTTTATTGTGCCAGAATAGGTATGTTTCACCTAAGTACCAGGCACCGCACTTAGAGAGGATAGGACATAAGGGAGACCCTTTAAGGTGATCCTTAATAGCCTTAGGGGCAAACTCTGCAAAAGGTTCGAAGTTAAGCTCCACGATCACCGCAGCAATTGTGGACTTTGTATGGATAGCTTGAACACATTCTAGGGACAATGCGAGTTGTTGTCCTGGTTTAGGCGCAACAACAACTCCTCCTTCTACTTGCTCAGATTGTCTAGTAGGAGGTTCTTCTTGATGGATACTGAATGAGTGCACCTCCTGTTCAGTATGTTATCCAGCAGGACCTTGCCTTCTACCTCTCCAAGGTTGTTTCGCTTCACCTTGAGTAGGACCCTCTCGCTGAGCACGTTTCAGAGCCATTTACAATCACATGGGCCAAATGTTAGTAAGGTTGTTTTCAAATTCAAGTTATACCTTACTACGTGCTTTTAATTGAAGATCTTATGTTATCGTGTGATCATGCCCGAAAATTATAATGATGGGTCCTATGACTTAGGTGGATTTTCATTTTAATCTCCTACTATACTTAAGGTCATATGATTTTTGGCACAATTGTTCTAAGTGTTAGTATTAATTATACTAATTAATGTCCTTTGGGTGATAACAAATTTCAAAAAATTTAGGCACTTTTCGGCAAGTGTCTCTCCCCCATGACTGAACTGAACACTCCGGGTTCAAGCAGGTTCAAATGGAATTAAAATCGGAGGACCAACGCGCGAGATATAAGTGTAAAAGAAAGGGTCACTCAATCGCAAGTCGCAGAGAAAAAATTCAAAAATTACCCCCACGTAAATGGCCAAATAATTCTAAGTGTTGCGGTGGGGGTCCCTATTTATAGAAAAATAGGACATGATATCGCGTACGGTACATCGCGTACGCGATATCGTGTGGGACGTGATATCGCGTACGCGATATCTCATCCCAACTAAGGTGAGACACATGAAAAAGACCAAATTTTTAATGATTTTCTTGAAATTAATGGTGTAAAACGAGGACATTGTCAAGTATTAATATATTCAAGGGTAATTACATGAATTTGAGAGGCACTTTGGATGATAATGATGTGAATTTAACAATTAAAAATTTGGCGGTTATGAAGAAAAGGGAATGTAATGGTACATTGGAATGTTAAAATTTGGAGGGATAATAATAGGGAAAGAAAATTATGAAAATTAAGCTGAGGGTAAGAAATTGTGTGTTCTAGCTAGAGAATTAATGAAGATTACGAAAAATTACACAAGTGGGTCCTCCCCAAAGCAGGTTCCAACCTATAATGCCCTTGTGTAACCACACTCAAAGTGTCCGTGGGCACTAGAAGGGTTAAATGTAATCCGCACTAACTCCACAAAACACACACATGTAAATATCACCGAAATGAGATGAAAATTCTATGCTACACGGGACATGAGCTACAATTACACGAACAGTGAGATGAGACGGACTATAGAAAGGATCGTAGAGATTGGGACATGAGGCATCTGACCCAAGGCATAATGAATCCTGCGTGTAAAGCATGATTAACGTGTCATTAACCCGTCGTTCCAAGATCAGTACCAAGTCCATCCTTCTAATCAGTGACATCGCATTGCTTCATCCCATGGTGAAAAACTATAAGAGTACCATAACAACAAGGCGTACGATCACTTGGCGTTGAGTACAAGGGAGGAGTGATTTTTGTTTTATGGCACTTTTTTTTTCACTTTACTAAATCTAGAAAAGCTGCCAACCTTCAAGCATGGGTACATGTCTTTCCAGTGGGACCCCCTAGAACAACTTTTGAATTTTGAGTGCCCTTTTGACTACTCTTACTTCCATTTTTCATTAGATCTACAAGGATCTTAGTACAACCATATTGCATGATAACACCCAAAGATGTCACCAAAGAGAATCCACAAGTTCCCTTGATGTCACATCCTAATCATTCCCTCTTGGTTCGTCCTTCTTCATTCTGGGTACAATAACACAAATTAATTTTAAGTTTTAGAATTTTCAAGAATATCACTATACCCTCGAACAGAACCTCTTTATTTATAGAGTGGATGAGTGGGTGTAATGGGCTCACTGTTTCAAATAATTGATCACTCATGACTTAGTAACATAAAACACATGTCAACCAACGATCCAGATGAGTGTTTTATTCGTAGATGAGATTACTTACAAAAAAACAGAAAAAGACAAACACACAAAAAGATAAAACAAAATGCTGAAAAATGAAAAACTGGGAAACAAAAAGTTGTAAAATGAAAGAAAATGAAAAATACTTATTAATCCTGCTTGTCATTGAAATGGGGGGTATCCCCCATAACTAAACTGTTGATTATGGAAAGGATTAATAAATGAAAAATGAGGATCCTTGCATATTGGAAATATTGAAACTGGTCCATATTTATCACTTCATATGATGTAGTTCCTGGATAACGAGTTGATCCACTATGATATTTAAGACCGTTAGATGGTATGCAAGGATTGGATTGATGCCTCCCATGGTTATGTTCATTGGGCCGTATAGTTGTTGGAGTGTTAGTTGGTGGCCCTAATGAAGTTACATGAGGCGTTGGGTTCAAAGGTAAGGGTGCACCACATTGTTGGACTTGTGTTGGGTTGGAAGGTGCAGTGGCCTCAGAGTTATGTTGTCCTTTCCTACGGCCGTGTTTAAAGAAAGGACGTCTTTGATGTTGAGGAGGCTCTTCACTGCTGTTAGTAGCAGTGGCACAAGTGTTGTTTATGGGTTGTAGTGGTACAAACACCTTAGGAACAGTTGGTGGCATTGTGGAAGGAGGGAAAGGATGAGAATGTTGAAAGTTAGGAGGAATGTAAGGTGCACAAGGTGGTGGTTGTGTTGGAGGTATGGGTTGATAGTATTGTGAAGAATGGTATTGTGGTGAGATAGAGTATGATGGCCCCAATGGAGAAACAGGATGTTGAACGTGATAAGCATTCAAGTTCGGAAAATGTGAAGGGTGTCTCCAGTCTAAGGGTGGTCTCCCCCACGACTGGGATTGTTGCCACTGTTGTCGAACACAGTATCTCTGTACGAACTCTGGATGTAATGTATTTTCCAAATGCTCATGTAGATGTAACAATATTGGGCATTAGCCTTTGGGGTGATCATACAGGCCTATGTTGCATTCGTACGTATGATTAGTAGTTGAGCGCTTATTCCCTTCATTCTTTCTTTTCGAATGTCTAATGTTTTGTCCTGCTTCTTAGGTTGTCAAAACTCTATCCACAATGATGTTGATATATTCTCCACACTTTTGATTCATCCATTCCAACATTTTATTGATCTTTGCCTTGGCTTCTTCTAGCGATTGTTGTATTGGCAAAGATGATGTTTCCACCTTGAGATTTGTTGCTTTCTCCTTTTTATGATCAGGGACCTTTGTTGAGTTACTATTTTGGTTCCGTTGATGTTTTTCAACACTCTGNAAAGAAAAAAAAAAACATCCATTAGGTCTAGGCCTATGTTGAGGAAAAATTTTGAGTGAAAAGTACACCTATGAAGTGTTAGCCTAGTGGCAAAAGTCTTAGCCTGTCAATCCTTGTCAATCATAGGTCACAGGATTGGTTCTATTGGGTATCACAAAGTTATACATTTTTTAAAAAGAAAGTTGATAAAAGGAATTATAGAACTAGTCCCATAGACCTAAGAACCTATGACAATATTTTGTTTACCTTTTAAAAATTCAATATTAAGCAAGTCCCTAGATTTACTCTCTATCTTTTCATTTTATTATTTTTAAAATATGGTGTAAATGCATTTGGCTTGTTCTTGTTGATAAATGCATTTATATCATATTTTTAAAACGATATTTTTGTTTATGTTTTTTTATATCTATATTATTGTTCTGAATAAATTTTTTATTTTCTAGTTTTCTTTTTTAAATTTTTTAAAAAATAAAGGAAATAGAGCAATAAATAACGATATCAAAGCACACTTCATTTTGTAATAGATCCTTATAATGTGGATTTTTTTTATAAATTATTATATCTTATTTTTAAGCATGCATTGCATTTTTTTAATACTATCTCATTTAAGAAAAATTTGTAAACTAGAAGTAAAGGTTTGTGTATGCTTTATACTTTTTTAGTTTTTAATTTTATTTTTATAAATTATCTAAATTTTAACTCCACTAAAACCTTGCCAAATCTCATGTATGACCTCTGATGAGTGGCGAGGTACCCCTACACTCAACCATACGAAACGAGCAGCGCACACACGATCCAGTCGAACTCCGTAGATGGACTAGTTGTGGCACCTAGATAGTTAGCCTTATGTCGCAGTTCGCTGTCTTCCCACCTAGACTAGTATTGCATATGTCACGTATGGTTTAGTCTAGATGAGGTGTATGATGTGTTTCCTAATCTATGCTACTCCTGATGGCAGTGGAAAATAATATTAACTAAACTAAACTAGGAGGAAAAGGGTAAGAGAATCTAATCTAACCTAAGTGTGACTAGCAACTGATTCCTTGATCAACCGTACACATCTTGGACCTTGTGCACGACTACCACTGGGACTACCAAGCATAGATCCTAGGTACGCCACTGGGATTACCAAGTGCAGATCCTAGATATGCCACTGGGTTACCAAGCGTATATCCTAGATACACCACTAGGCTACCAAGCAGTCACACTTAAATTCTCGTAATCAAGTCGTACTCGTTCCGCTTCTAGGAGTTAAGGGTGAGAGAGAGAAAACAGTAAATAACATTAAATAAATAAACAAACAAATAAATAACAAAGTGAATGCTGCAATGATGAAGTAATCTCGATCTTTATTGCTAGTCATGTGCGTGTCCAAGTATGACACACTCAAATAAAGACACCGTACAATTACATTCACCACACTGCGGGCAGAAACGGGAAAAAATCTAACTCTGGAGGGTTCAAACTGCCAGAGCTTCGCTACTCTAAAACTGGGATTCTGAACAAGGGAGAATTTATAGATATGGTGGCAAACTGCGATATCACGTACGCGATATCATAGGGAACACGCGATATCGCTAGGGGATGCGATATCGCGGCCTATGCGAATCGCGTCTCATCAACCTCTTTTTTAGATATTGCAAATGTTGGGGCATTCCTAAGATATAATGCACACCCATCATAAATGATTTGAAAAAATTGTAAATAAATAGAGATCTAGCTTTTCATAAAGGTGAATGGCAAAAAAGAACTCATGTAGTTGATCTCATTTTGTTGGGACAAGGCTAGGATGATGGTGAGAATCATAAATTATCTAAATTTTGAAATATCTTCAATATTTGGTGTTGTTGGAACCCCGAAATAATTGTGATATAGATATATAGTCTAATTATAACTTTATAACTTAGCATTGTCCACTAGAAGTGAGCCCATGACTTGGAGCTTTCAAATCAAGAGTCTTACCACTACACTAACATCTTTTGTTAATTGAACTATATATCTTAGGGTGTACCTATATCACAATCCCCCATAAAATAGTTTAAATTTTTTTTAATAGTCATAACAATGCTTTAATCATAGGTTGAATTCACAACTCATTAACAAATAACCAATGGAAAAGCCTTGGAGTATTTTTATATGTTATAAGATTGCTTTTGTTATGTTAATTTAGTTGTCTTTCATTGAATGATATTTCCACATCATAAAATCTAAGATCTTAGTTTGTTAATGTTAAACAAGTAAAGTGCCAAATTATCTTAGTGGTTTGTCGATCTCAAGGATATCTAACATAGGTTTTGTAGTAGAAATTTTTTTTGGCAAGGAATGATTTGAAGATGAGAAATACTAATATCTATCATACCATAGAGGCCATGGAGAATTTTAAAGCTTTCAATTTTATTTTACTTGATGATTTATATGAATCTTTGTCAAAATATATCACTTCACGATACATATTTTTGCATATTATTGGATTTTTTCGTATGAATATGGATTTTATATTAGTAATTTAGGCTATCCTTGGATTTTGTAGAATTAATATTTTGCATGTTGATGAGCTGCGATATCAGGTCTATGATATCGGATCTTGTCAAGAAATATCAGACATCCGATATTGGGACTTGTGTCATTGCCTATAAATAAGAGGTGGGCACACTTGGTTTGGCAATTCGTTCTTAGTTCCTTACCCAAACTCTTGTAGTTTCTCCTTCTTAGAGTTAGAATTATTTTTGAGTGCCTACAGGAGGAGTCATAAAGTGAATGGATCTTTCTTCGAGCATTGTGTACCTAAGCACACCTTGTGTCTGAAAATAAAGGCAAACTTTGTGATAAACCTTGTAGCATTTAGAATAGCTTATCTCTCACCCTTAATGCTATTTATAGTTCTTTAATTCTTTCATTAGTTAATTAATGTTGCTTTTATCAATTTGTTAATTTTCACAAGTAAGCACACTTAGTACGACCACTTCGAGCATGCGTGGAACACTTGGTAACCCAATAACGATTAGCGTTTGGTAATCCCAGTCGTGTTGCACTGGTTTAAGATGTGTATGGAAAGTGGGATCAGATGTTGGTGTTAGGATTAGTTAGGACCTAGGTGATTAGTTAATTTAATTTTGTTATTCAATTAATTCACTTCTTCCCTCTTTAGCACTAGGACATAAAACATAAAAAGCATAAAAATCATATACCTCAAGTTTACTTAACCATACAATCGTGCCATATGAGTAAGCGTGGGAAGACAACGATTGCCTAACCCATCCTTGTTTTGTGAAGATGCATAAGCACTTAGTTCTTGGAGTTTGACCAAATCGCATGTAATTCTTGTATTCGTATGGTTGAGCATAGGGGTACCTCGCCATTCATCATTGGTGCTGTTGCTAGGGACTTTGTTGTTTGTGTGCTAATTAGAACTTAGGAATATTCCCATCATTGGAACGAACCCTTAGGGTTGGTTATCTTAAAGTTATTAGAAAATAGAAGAGAAAAGTGTTGCACACTAAAGAATTAATCATGTCTCCTTCTTACGAGAGTGTTTCAACGCCTAGGTTTGACACAATGAACAATTGGAGGTGTAGTACACATGATGACCCGCTAGTGCCCCAACAGTTTCATGTGGTATACGTTCATCTCGATGAGTATATACCAAAATTTACCTTTATCCTCCACTAGGATGAACAATTGTGTTCGTGTGATTTAGAAGGTAACATGGTGTTACCTCTTGATCATTCAGTTCCAAGCATGCTTCTTCGTGATCTTACATGAATTGGTATGAAGCACTTACAAGCAGAGTACATTGTGCATGAACACGACTCAACAAAGTATCGACCCACGGAGGCATAACGTCAAAGGGACTTACAACATGAGAGACATCATAAATATATGAAGGGGAAGTGCTCTTAAGACATCTCGTATGTTCTACATGAAAATGAGGGTGGTGAACCTACCTTAGGAGGTCTTCCACAAAATGATGTTCCTCCCATTGACTTCAGTCAAGGGGTTGTGTATCAGAATCTTCACTCAACTATTCATAACCCAAATTCTAGTACTGACAGACATAATGGATTCAAAAAAGGAACATGCATACATGACAAAGATGGACATTCTGATCGTAATCGTAATCGAGGTCACGACCATTGAAGAGAAGGTAGCCAACACCATCATGGTGACGGTCCTCCTTCCTCTTTACCTTCATTATCTCCTTCCCCCTCTCCTTCAAGATCAAAACGCAGTTGCAGAGGGAAAGACCCTAAATATAATGGTAGGTGAAACGGGAATAATAAACAAAATAGTTGAGAAGGGGACGAGGGAGTTCTAGAGAAACACATTGCAAAAGGAGGAAGAGTAGGGAACAACATAGGCATCATAGCCATGTTTGACAATACAATCATGATAAACCCATACTCGCTACCCAAAGTATGCTAGATATAACTAAGGTCATTAGAATCCTAACAAGGCACAAAAAAGGCAGTAGGATCAAAATATTGGACATGAACAATATCCCACGATTTGAAGGGGGATACAACGCTGATCCTCAAAATCATTTGCAAGAATTTCATGATGCATATGCCTTGCAAAACATAAAAAATGAGTGGTAAAAACTCAAGTTATTTCCACAGACATTGATCAAGAAAGCAGAAAGCTGGTACCGATCCTTAGAAGCAGAATCCATTCATCAATGGAGTACCATGTTAGAACTGTTCAATGATAAGTATCAAATGTATTCTTGAGTGTCCAACCTGTGAGAGAAAATCCAAGGATGGAAACAAGGAGGACATGAACCCTTGGATGCTATCATAGGCTGATATCATGCATTATTACATTGTTTCCCTAGCCATGATTACTCATAGAGGGAACAACTATGCCATCTCGTAGATGGACTTAGGCATGAAACATGAAGAACCCTTGGCACTTATGCCCAAGGAAGACAATTTGAGATTAGAACCCATCAAGTACAAAGATTGTTAGAGCAGGTTGCCAGGGCAGAAGGAGACTTAAGGAAAAGAGAGAGTGTGAAGGAATAAAATAGAGATACTTCCCTCCAAAAGAAGGGAGTTAGATTTTGTGAGGATGAAGAAGAGTCACCACTTGAAGAGATGGTGAATAGGAAAAATTTTTCCATTCATAAACTTGCATCAGAAGTATTGGCAAAGGTGGACCAAATGTGGGATTCCATAGATAATAAATTTCAAACCATTCTCAAAATAGTAGAGGAGTCTAGGAAACCAGGTAGTGATCGAGAATGGAGAAAAAATAAAGAAACTGAATATGCATGTAACAAAGGTAAGAGAAAAACTTTCATCATTGAAGAGGTTGTGGATTTGGATATAGACAATGTTGGTGAATGTGAGATATGTCAATGTGACCATCCTAAGGGATGTTGCTCAGTAATCTCACATTTGCAGGAGTTTGGGGTGTACACACTAAACCCATGATTAAATAGATGACAAACACCTCGAAGGTTACCTTATCCTCAAGGTAGCCCAAGACAGTTCCACCAACCCTTGACGTATTATCCAAGTGGAACTCCACCACAACCAAATGAACAGTATCAATAGTGGAAACACCCACAATCATGGGGAATACCACCACCATGTCAACATTATCCTTACCATCAACCTGACCTATATGGATACTATGTGTAGCAGCCAATGTCTCCACATGACTATATTAGTCACATTACTCCTTAGTCTTACTACCAAATCCACAAGTACTATAGAACTCCTTCTCCTAGAGGAGAGGTTCCACAAATGTACTATCCTTCTCATCTGACTACACCTCTTTCACCCTAAGCTCCATTACCACCTACTCCAACTATGCAGGGTGAGCTCCTTGCCCAGCCACAACAATGTAATGCTATAAGGGCTATCAACCCTCAACCTATTGTTGGTTCAGAAAACCACATAAAGAAGAGATCTTTCTTTAAAACCACTAGTCCAACTAAGTCCTTGCAACCACAAGGGACAAATTTTCCAAACGCCTCACCACCAGTCGAATATTCGGAGCTTCCTTTGAACCAAAGACCATACTTAATGCACATGGTCATGTTGACTCATGTAATTACTGATTGGATTAAAGCTAGTCATCTTCCTAGGAAATTCTCTGATCCTAGAAGTCCCCTTATATATTTGCAAATCATTGGGAATGAACCTTGCAAAGCTCTTTTGGATTTAGGTTCTGGTGTCAACTTAATCTCTCAAGAAATGTACAAAGCCTAGAACCTACCTCCACTAAAAAAGAGTAACATACATTTAGAGTTGGCCAAACAATCCATCACTATCCCATTAGGACTAGTGGAGGACATTATCACCACTGTTTGTGGGTGGTCGTATCCAGCTGATTTCCTAGTAATTAAAATCAACAACTATAAGGGGAACTTCCCAATCATAATGGGAAGAGCATGGCTAAGCATAATTGACACACACCTAGGAATATGTGATCTTTCCCTAGAAATATCAAAGAAAAATACATTTGGAAAGATCGAGAAGAAGAAAGTTTCATGCATTACATACAGTGACACAGGGTGTAATTGCCTGCAGAAGTCTTGGTTTGTACAACATTTAACATTGCCTGCATGCAACCAGTGTGCACCAATAACTAACATACAAAGATGCGTATATGCAGTAGCCACAAGACAAGAAGGCACCTAGTGGTGGATAGTTGACCAAGAGAACGATTCAACTATATGCATGAAACCAACTGAGAGCTTGACTTGCACCTACATTGATAGCATAAATACATTAGAGTAAGTCCATCACCAATTTTCAAGTCCTAACATCGAAAATATCAACTAGAGGAAGTTGGAAATCCCTAACAAGTTCAAGAAAAAGCCCCTTGAGTTAAAATCGTTGCCCACCGGTATGGAGTATACATTTCTTAAAAATGGAAAACTGGTAATCATTAACACTAAGCTCGCTCCTCAACATAAAGAAAGACTGCTGAAAATGGTAGACAAATGGTCAAAAGCCTTTTCTTGGTCATATCCCAAATTAATTGAAATAGATCCTAGGATATGCCAAGATAGAATATACACTAACCCCTCCATGAAACCTTGACAAAAACTGCAGAGGTGACTAAACCCAAAGCTTAAGCAAGTGGCTAAATAAGAAATTAAACAACTTCTAAAAGCTAGGTTCATCTATCCCATTGTTGATAGTGAATGGGTTAGTCTGTTATTCATTGTGCCCAAAAAAGGAGGTAAATGGAGGATGTGTATAGACTTTAGGTTACTAAACATGGCAACATTTAAATACCACTTCTCATTGCCATTCATTGACCAAGTATTAGATACCATTGTAGGGCATTGCTATAGTTTTTTGGATGGCTATAGTGGATATAATCAAATTCAAATAGCACTAGAAGACCAAGCCAAGACTATGTTCACAAGTCCTTGGGGGACATTTACATTTAAACAGATGCTGTTTGGCTTGTGAAATGCCAAAGAACATTTTAATGTTTGGTTCTAAGTATCTTTTTGTAGTAAATAGGAAATGGTGTGGAGATCTTTATGGATGATTTCTCCACCTATGGAGTAGACTTCGAACAAGCATTAGACCAATTAGAGAAAGTACTAAAATGATGTGTAGAAACCAACTTATGGCTCAATTGGTAAAAAAGCCATTTAATGGTTCAAGAAGGCATTGTATTAGGGCACAAGATTTCACAAACAAGGATAGAAGTAGATCCTGAAAAGATTAAGGTCATCCAAGGAATCACTCGGCAACCTGAAATTGTAAAAGACATCCAATCATTCCTTGGACATACTGCTATTATAGACACTTCATTAAGAACTTTTCAAGGATTGCAGAACCTTTGGTAGAACTAAAGAAGCAGGACGTACCTTTTGAATGGACTAAGGAATGTGAACTAGCCTTCCAAACCTTAAAACAGAAGCTTGTAGAAACACCTATTCTACAAGCTCTTGATTGGTCCAAACCATTCCACATAATGACTAACGCATTCAAATTTGCCTTAGGATCTGTACTTACATAGTTAGATGACCAAAAATGTCCCTATTACATATACTGTGTAAGTTGAAGTATTGCTAGTGCACAACGCAATTACACCATAACAGAAAAAGAGTTAATGGTTGTGGTGTTTTCACTAGAAAAATTTAGGCACTATGTATTGGGCTATAAGATGTTTGTACATACAGATCATAGTGCAATTCAGTTCCTAATGAATAAACCAATGGTGAGCCCTCGCATCATACGATGGCTCGTGATCTTACAAGAGTTCGATCTTGCAATGATCAATTGTAAAGGCACCGAGAATGTTGTTGCTGATCATTTATCTCGATTGCAATGGGACAAAAAATAGGATGAATATCCAATTTCTAACTATTTCTCTGATGAACTCCTCTTTGCAGGTGTGATAAACAATCACTTACCCACTGATACAAACTGGTATAGTAGCATTCTCACTTATATGCTTACACAAGAAACACCACAAGGGTTAAACATTAAAAAGAAATAACAATTTCTTCACTGAGCCAAATATTTCATGGAAATCAATAGACACATTTATAAGGTATGCCCCGATGGCTTGGTTTGATTGTGTGTTCTCGATGTAGATCAATTGCGAGTTCTCCAAGATGCTCATGAGGGCCTTTGTGGGGGTCATTATGTGGGGAGATGAACAACCATAAAAATATTTCTTGTAGGGTATTATTGGCCTACATTGTTCTGGGATGCTCATCATTTCATCTAATCTTGTGAGTGTTACCAATGTGATGGGGGAATGACTGCTAGAATGGAGGGTTTGCAACAATGGATTCAACCTTTAGAACCCTTCAACATATGTGGTATTGATTTTATGGAGCCTATTATACCAATGTCCAATCAAAGGCCTACATTGTTGTTGTTGTTGACTATTTTACAAAAAAGGTAGAGGCAGCCATTGTTATGGACTATACATCATCTACCGTTGCATGATTTGTTCAACAACAAATCATAAATAGGTTTGGTGTGCCTTGTGCACTTATTTATGATAATGTTACACACTTTACAGGTTTGACTTTTCGAAAGTTAATGCAACGCTTAGGAGTTGAGCACAAACTGACTATACCATATCATCCTCAAGTGAATGGTCACATTGAGGTCACCAATAGGGAGATCACAAAAATATTGACATAAACCATTAGCAAGTATAGGTGAGACTAGAGCACCAAATTGAACGATGCTCTCTAGGCATATTGCTCTACATGGAAACTCCCTATAGGCTACTCTCCCTATGAGTTAGTGTATGGTAAACTTTTGATGCTTCCTATTCAAGTTGAGCTCCATACACTATCCACGACATGTAACCTTAACCTTGACCTCAATCTAGCATAAAAAAAATGGTTAATGAACCTTAGCTTGCTAGATGAGAATCAAATAACCGTCCTATCATCCAATGAACTGCACAAGGCCTTTAACAAACAATGTCATGACCTAAGGATTAGGAAAGTCAAATACCAACCAAGAGATAAGGTTCTTTATTGGAATCCCACACATGTACCACAATGAACTAAATTTCAAATGCTATGGGAAGGACCTTATATCATTCATGAACCATTTTCTTTAGGGGCCATGATGGTCTACAAACCTGAAAGCCCAAATAAGAAGTTAGTGGTCAACATCAAGAAAACCAAACCCTTCCATGAGCCTAAAATTGCTAGTACTAATACTCTCTTTGTTGGTGGACAACCTTGATCATTATTTTAGATCTCCTCCTTCCAATTTAGTTGTGGGGGAGATGTTCACCAATGCTAACCATTCTAAGCCCTCAGTTCCTTTGCATTTTTTTGTTTCACATTATTCATCTTTACTTATTTTTGTTTTACACCATCCTTAACATTTTTACTGTTTCTTTGTTTGATTTATTTTTATTTGTCCCATAATAAGTGCTCATAATGGTTGGTTGTATTTTAATAAGTGTTGATTACTAATGTTTGGTTTTTACCTTTGACTTTCAATGTTGATGCTAAGATATGGTTTCTTTTGATAAAATAGGTAATGAGTCCACGTCACCTAATTATCCATGCAACTCTATGGTCTTCCTTGTTTTGGAAATGTACTATCCCTTTTCTAAGAAAACTTATTAATGAATCGGTGCCTTAGTACTCTTCGAACCAAGGAAAGATTCAAATGGATGGAAAAGTGTGTGACCTCAAGGGGATTCCATGCATTTGTGCTAGTTATTCTCTAGGGGTACTTGGATGTTTTCCATAAAGTCCTCTGCCATTCTACTATTGACTAATATATCAAGAAGTTGACTAAATCAAATAAGTATTTGCATGGTGTGGTTCTCACAAAAAAAAAACTAGTGAGAATTCAAAGCATACCCCTTAGACATAATAAAGAAACATGGACTACAAGCACTGGTTATGCCACCAAAAAGACATGTTACCCATGCCTAAAGGTTCCCTCTAACTAAGGCCCTTTCTCACTTCTTGCTACTTTATCTTTCTCTTGTTGAAATGGTGGTGACTCTGTGGATGCATTCTTGTTACTTTAGAAGGATGGGTTGGTCAAGTGTGTTGATGCAAGGCCACTAGATGTGGATAGTTGAATCTAGATTTGGACAGAATTTTATTAAGTCACTTTAACCACATATTACACAAGGGAATTTACACCACCTTAATTTTGGGACTCCATCCCATTCTCTCCTCTCTTTTCACATTTCATATTGCTTTCCACATTCCACCTCATTGCTAGTTTTATGATGTGTCTATATCTTGGTTGACACATTGTTAGTCTTTGGTAAAACTCTTATGGGTAAGTTCTTAACCTGTGTTTCCATATGTCATTCCAAGAGCCTATGGACTCTTTGGTTTGTAGGTTTTTCAAGGCATTCAAGGCATGAGCTTGCTTTGGGGAGGACCCATTGGCATTCCTTTTTGGTGAAATTGTTAAGCTCTTTTCCTTCAACATTTCTCACAATTAACTATTTCTCATTCACCCCATCAATGACATCCATTTTTCATTTTTTTTAAAATTGGCTTCACTGTTGTTATTTCTCTTATCCTTCTTGTTCTTTAAATATTTCCACCCTATTGCTACTGGAGGTTCATTCTTAGTCATGGGGGCCCTATCACAAATTTTTTCCATTCCATAATTATCTTACCCCTACACCTTGGGTAGTTATTAGTCATAAAATTTTTTCCATTCCATAATTATCATACCCCTACACCTTGGGTAGTTATTAGTCATAAATTTTTTTCCATTCCATAATTATCATACCCCTACACCTTGGGTAGTTATAAGTCATAAACCTCTAACCCAGTATCTGCCATACCCACAACCTAGCCAATGTGCTTTATATCGAGGTAAGGTATTAGCTGCATTAGGTTTTATCTGCCCTTGCTAATCCGTGAGTGTGTTATGTGTGCAGATGGCGATTACACGAATAATGGACTGAGATAAGATGAAGTGTTTATGCAAGGAACAAGCTTGGACATGTGGCTATGGATAAACAATGGTGTGCACAGTTTCAACATCCGCAGCAATGTGCCTTATTCTCTCTCTCTCTCTCTCTCTCTCTCTCTCTCTATTTCTCTCTTTTCAAGCTATTGAATGATGATCTAGATGTCATCTATGTACAATGTTTACCACAATTGGCATGAACACAAATGCTGTAATATATTTGTTGATCCATTCCCTAGGCACTTTGAGTCTGTCATCCCATGTCATCATCAGTTGTCATTTAGTCAATAATCCCATACCTTTCCAATATTTTGTAAGGAACTCAAGGATGAGTTTTCATTTAGTCATGGGGGTATGATGAGCTGTGACATCAGGGCCGCGATATTGGGTCTACAATATCACCTCCACAATATCGGGTTTGCGATATCAGATCCTGCCAAGTGATATCAAACATTTGATATCAAGACTTATCTCATTGCCTATAAATAAGAGGTAGGCACACTTGGTTTGGCAATTAGTTCTTAGTTCCTTACCCAAACTCTTATAGTTTCTCCCTCTCAAAGCTAGAATTATTTCTAAGTGCCTATAGTAGGTGTCATAAAGCAAATGAATCTATATTCAAGCATTGTGTACCTGAGCACACCTTGTGTCCAAAAATAAAGACAAAATTTGTGATAAACCTTGCAACATTTAGAATAGCTTATCTCTCACCCTTAATGCTATTTACAGTTCTTTAATTCTTTCATTAGTTAATTAATGTTGCTTTTATCAATTCATTAATTTTCACAAGTAAGAACACTCAGTACGACCACTTCGAGCATGCATGAAACACTTGGTAACCTAGTGACGATTAGCGTTTGGTAATCCCAGTAGTGTTGCACTAGTTCAGGATGGGTACAAAAAGTGGAATCGGATGTTGGTGTTAGGACTAGTTAGGACCTAGGTAATTAGTTAATTTAAATTAGTTATTCAATTAATTCACTTCTTTCCTCTTTAGCACTAGGACATAAAACATAAAAAGCATAAAAATCATATACCTCAAGTTTACTTGACCATACAATCATGCCATATGAGTAAGCTTGGGAAGACAATGATTGCCTAACCCATCCTTGTTCTGTGCAGGTGCATAAGCACTTAGTCATTGGAGTTCAATCAAATCATGCATAATGCTCATATTCATATGGTTGAGCATAGGGGTACCTCATCGCTCATCACATGTCTACTATTTTTCTAAATCTTTTTGCTTGGCAAAGTGGTGAATTTTGAAGTGGTTGAGAAATCATTGGATCTTAAAGTTTTTATGGATTAGTATAATTCTTTTATTTCTAGGGAATGAAAAGTGGATTTTGATACATACTTTTATAATTATTCTAAAATTCCTTGCTAGATTAAATAGAAAATCTTCCTCTTTGATGAAGTTAACGTTAGGTACTTGCATTAATGCATATCCCTCAATATATCCTTGGATGCATTCATGCATGTATCAATGGTAATCCTCTATAAGCCTATATAAACATGCATACCATATGCATTTATGACACTTTTGGTCATTTTCATAGTGAAGCTCTTACAGTTTGTTTTCATAGGACTTAGCCAAATTTTCCTTTGAGTGCTCATGGTATGGATTGAGTTGATTGAATAGAGTTTTATTCGAATGCATGTTGTACTTGGACACTTTTGCATGATTACTACAAGGTCATTGTAGGAATATAATCCACCATCATTAGAAAAGTAATTATATTTTATTAAATGCACATTACAAAGAACAAAATGAAAAATGTCTTCTTCTCATAGAATTGATTCCCCACCTATTGATGATCTTACCAAGCAACATGATAGACCAAGAAGAAATGTAGATGAAGTGCCTCAATAACTTAAGGTTGTCTATTCCCATTTGGATTCGTACTATCTAGCCTTCATCTTCATCTTTCACTAGGATGAATAGCTAAGGTGGAAAGACATAAAAGGATAATATGGTATTACCACCTAATCATGCCATTCCCTCCATGTTCATGGTAGCGCTAATGAAGTTGGGGCTTGAACAAGAAACCCTAGAATACCAAGTGATGGATCACCTCTTCAGAGATTACCAACCAAAAAAAGTCCAACTTTGAGAAGATAAACTCATTGATGCTCACCATGAAGCCTCCAAGGACAAAAAGGTTCCAATTACACCAATATCATAATTAGAAAAAAAGGATACTAAAAATGTATTAGGGTAATCTAAATTTCAAGGTCCTTCTTCCTTTGGTAAGGACAATGCAACTCATCAATAGTTACATGCAATCTTGGTGAGTAATGAAGGCAAAGGAAGAACTAGATCCAAAACCAAGGGGACCTTAAGGCTAAGATCTCCTAGTCATTAAACAAGAGAATAGTGAAGTAACTAAAGAAGGAGAGTAAGTTGACATAACTCTCCTAGCTCTCCATCTTCACCATGTTGTTTATCATCTATCTTTGATGAGGGGGAATATGACTAAAATTTAAGGAGAAATGATCAAGACTAAGGTGGAGATGATAGAAGACCCCATTGTAGAGATGGGAGGAAGGAACATAAACAACAACAATAAGAAGAGAGGCATCATCAAGAGAGAAGGTGTAGCAGGCCACATCATAGGAGACATGGCCATGATAGGGACCATGATGAACATGATAACTATGATGAATTACTGCTTGCTACAAAAATCATGATCAACCTTCATGAGGTAGTTCACATCCCTACTAGGCATCAAAGGGATAGTTGAATCAAATGACTTAACATGAACAAAATTCTTAACTTTGAGGAAGATTATAATGCTAATCTACAGCATCATTTGCAAGCCTTCCTTGATGCCTATGCCTTGTAGAACATAGAGAGTACTTGACAGAAGCTCAAATTATTCCCTAGGACACTTATAAAGAAAGCTGAAAGTTGTTACTAGTTCTTGGAATTGAAGTCTATCCAAAGATGGAGTACAATGATGGAGTTTTTCAATAACAAATATCAAACATACTCCAGGGTGTACAATTTGAGAAAATAGATTCAAGGATGGAGACAATGCAATCATGCATTCCTTGATGCTGCCTTGGATAGGTACTATTCACTACTACATTGGTGCCAAGGCCATTGGTTCTTTCAAAGGAAGCAACTTCATCATATTATAAATGGACTTTGAAACAGAACTAGAGAAGCTCCTGGGGTCTATGCCTAAGGAAGAATATAAAAAATGAGAGCCCATCAAATCCATATATTCATAGATTAGGTAAAAAAGGAAGAAGAGAAGTTGAGAAAGAGAGAAAGTGTAGAGGAGTACAATAAAGATCCCTTCATCTACAAAAAGGAGATACATCTCTATGATCCTGAGGAGGAAGCACCATTGGAGGAGGTTGCACAAAAAAAAAAAAACCCTTGCCTATTCAAAAATTTATAATAGTAATATCATCCAAGGTGGATAAGATGTAGAAATCCTTAGATGAGAAGTTACATACTACTCCTAAAATCATGAAGTAGAAAGCGAAGTAGTGAAATAAGGATAAAGATAGGAGAAGAAAGAAGGATACAGTGAAGGAATACCATTGGCAAAAAGACAAGGCTGTAGTAGTAGATGAGGTTATTAATTCTAATATGGGTAATGAAATATGTGACATTTGCCAGTATGACTATCATAAGGGATGTTGCCCAATTCTGTCACACTTGCAAGAATACGAGTCTATGCTTTAAATCCAAAGCTCGCTAGGAGGAAACCACCTAGGAGATTGTCTTATCCACAAGGAAACTATCAAAAAAAATTCCATCAATAGTAATACTATCTAAGTGGAATTCTACCTCAAACTCAAGATCATTACCATCAATGGAAAAATCCACAGTCATGGGGGATTCCCCCACCAAGACAACAATACCCTTACCATCAACTAGATCCAAATGGCTACTATGTTCAATAGCCTGTGTCAGTAAGTGATTTCATAAGACATACTTCTTCTTATCATTGCTATCTCTTTGAATATCATAGACATGCCACTCCATGTACTAAATCTACTTTCACATATTCTCCTCATTATCCTTAGTAGCACTCTACAACTCATGCCTCCACTCCTTTGCCACCTACACCACCTTGCAAGGTGAGACCTCTACAACCCCCAACAATGCAATGTCATAAGAGTAGTAAATTGGAAAGTAGATGACAACTCAAGTGGTGTTGAATGTAAGCCTTAGAAAAGGTCATTTTAGGCCTAAGAGTCCATCCAAGCCATTGTAGGCATTTATGGATACAGATTCTTTTGAAACCACCCAAGGAATATCTACTGAGCTATCTTCAAACTATAGAATCCAAGATATTTAAACTATCATATGAACTCATGTAGTCATAGATTGGATAAAAGTAGAACACCTTCTCAAGAAGAGGATTGATCCTAGAAGCCCTCTAATTTATTTTTAGATTGAAGGGAATGATCCATGCAAAGCTTTATTAGACTCAGGTTTTGATGTGAGCTTAATTTTTCAAGAAATATATAAGACATGGAACCTACCTCCATTCAAAAAATGTAATATCATGTTAGAGTCTACAGAACATTTAGGGCATGATCCCACACATTACTCTTATGCAAGACTATTATATCTTTATTTGTGCGAAGATGCAAGCTAGCCTTTACATATTGGGTAAGAAGTTAGACTCCAAGCACGAATTTGAGATTATCCATAAGAATGGGAAGGAATATATTCCATCCTCATACCATAGAATAAAGCTCTTTGAAGCTAACATTTACATGCTAGCCTAGCTAGTAGATGACAATGAGGAAATTGCGACAAGTGAGGATTCTAGCCTAGAGCATGATTGAGATGACCAAGAGGAATTTGTGGATTGCTATAAAGAGGATGTCTAAGGGGAGGAAAATTTGCATACATCCATTCCTAAATTTATGATTAACCCTTTATACAACACACAAGTAACATCTACTACCTCCTTGGAGGAAACTTCATAACTAGTTTCTCAAGTTTCCTCCATTTTCACATCTCTCCCATTTGCCACCCAACCCTATTCTATGTGGCCACCACACACTATACCTTCTATGACTTCTCCATTCATCACCTTAATAGGCCCTTCTTTAGGACCTTAAGTTCTACAAACTTCTTGCATACCCTCTGTTCACTTTATCTTACAAATCCTTGCATAGAGATTGTTCCCCCTCTTTAATCCCCCTATAGTAATGGCAACAAGACCTTTTCACATAGTGCCACAATCCATCACCTAGCCTTAAGTCATTTCACAACCCATGAAACTAGTTGTTCAACCTATACAACTTGCAGGAATACCTCAAAGCCTAGATTAGGCTTTCTAGCTGATCCAAATCCTCACCGACAAGCTAAAAAAGCTTGAGGCTAGCACGACGCAAATGGTAAAAGTCATGGATTTTTACCAAGATGACCTAATTGGCTCCAATGTCTCATAGATAACCCTTCCCTTAGGTATACCAATTCCTCACTTCACCAAATATAATAATGAAGGTAAATCTAATGCTCATTTGATTACCTTCCATTTGGAATGTCTATTATTACAAGCTTAGCCCCACACTATGTTGCATTTCTTCCCTACATCCTTAACCAAAAAAGCTCTTAATTGGTATTGGGCACTACCTAGAGGATCTATCTCTTCCTTATACAACTTGGTAAATTAATTCATTAACCAATTCAAGTATAACTTGAAACTTGAAACAATGCTTGATCAAATCATGAAAGTGAGACAAGGGTCCCTTGCGCCCCATCTAAAAATATATACAAAAATGGAAAGCTTAATGAGATACCTAAACCCATCTTTGAAACATACCACTTGGCCATCTTTAAGGAGATGGTTAATGATTTTATCAAGTATAAGATCTACTAATTAGATCCTTGGTCCTTAAGTCAAGCCTTTTCCCAAGTTAAGAGCATAGAAGATACAACCAAAGCTTATGTATCCTATAAGAATCAACATACCAAATGGTATAGGGATAAGGGTAAAAAAGCACATGTAGTAATGGCCATTCTTTCCAAAGAACCAAAAATCACCCAGGGACTAGAAAACACACAACTTAAGATCCCTAGCACTACTCCCCAACCATCAACATCAGGTGCTTCCACATCTAACTTCCCAAAGCATAACTTTGAGAGAAAAGATAAGTCTAAGTATATCAAGCTTCCTATGAAACCATCTAAGCTTCTTGATTAGTTGCTCAAGAACAGTCGCATTCAATATAAGTAACTATCTCAGAATGGTCATAAGAGGCACGATCTCTTATGTGAGATCACTAAAGATTTCACTACTACCACAAAAGATGATTCTCCTATGCCCAAATAATTCAAGTTAGACTAGTTCTATCACTATCACTAGCTGCCTTTCCATAAAATCAGTTTCTTCATAGCCTTAAAAGATGATTTGTAGAAAATGATCAATAGTGGAGAGTTGGTTCTAGATGCTTCTAACCTAGTTAGACTTCAAAATTAGCCAATGTAGGTATACAAGGGTCCTCTCAACGTAGGTAATAACTAATTCTTGAGAGTAACATTTAACATACATGACAAATCTAAACCTTCCAGGGAGCTATTTTTGATTCAGGTACCTCCTCATGATGAAAGGACTTCAACTTCTATGGGTTCAAGAACTCCTTTATTAATAAGGGTACCATCACAAGCACCTCATAAAGAACCATTTATCATCAAAGTGCCCCCTCCCTCCAGCAATAAGCCTATCACTCAAGTTGGTAAACATTCTCCCATGGTAGCTAATGCCTCAACCTATTTCTAACCAAATAATAAGAAATCACCTTCAAAAAGATGTAAGATACTAGCCCCTAAGCCTAAGGCTAAGGACACTAACCAACCAAAGTTATGAAAGGAAGTAGATCCATTGAATCTTTCCCCAATCTCAGCCATACCAATGGATTTCAATGTTCAAACCACATCCACTAGCCAATCTAGGAAGGGAAACTAGAAACAAGAGAAGGGAAAGGGGCCCAAACAAAAATTGTTGAAACATGAGGTCAAACTCTTAAGTATAATGAAGGAAGTTAGGACCAATAAAACCATCTTGAATGGAGTAAGTTAAGACCAATAAAATTGACAAGGCGGTAAACAATGATAAAGACTTCCTCTACACCATGGAACTTGTTAAGCTCTTATTAAAATTAAAAAACACTTCATTGAGATTATACGATTTGGTTATGACCTTTCCTGCCTATTGTAAATAATTAGTTAAGATGCTAAATTCTATTTTTATGAATGATGATATCCTAGCTAATGAGGAGTATAACCATGTCATTATAGTACCATCCTCACCCCATAAAGAAACAAAGTCAACCATCTTAACATTTCACAATAACAAGGTAAGAACCAACCCTTAAAATGGTGAGGTGTCCAGGGATCCTCTCTTTATAATGATTAGAGTGGACTAGTATAAGATTCACCAAGTATATGTAGATGATGGGGCAACCATAAATGTTATTCACTTTTATATTGTGGAGTGCTTAGGCTTGGTCAAACACATACAGAACACTTCTACTGCTACACTCAAATCATTTAACAGGTCACACATAATGATGAAAGAATCATTTACATTTGAATTTTTGGCTGGGAAAAAATTCCTTACAACTGTTGATTTTCTTTTTTTGGAAGAAATACAAGGTTTGAACCTAATCCTAGGGAGGTCCTAGTTAGCTAAACTACATGTAGTCTATTTCTCAATCCATCAAGAAATCAACCTACCTTATGAGAGAGGTCAGATCATAATCCATAGGGACAACATAGTCTTCTTGCCAATCAATAATGTCAACATAGAGCAAGGGTCTAAAGTGTAGTTTCAAGAAGAAACTCCTACAACGAAAAACAAAGTCAAAATTATAACAAGATCAACCAAGTTGAAACCAACAATGCTAGTGCCACAAACAAGACATGAGAATAACTCTCGTTCAACATTGTGAGTGAAGGGAATGAGGAGTATAGGATAATGAAACAAACACTGTATAAGTTTTCTAATCTTTCAAAGATTAGAAAGAAAATGCATGATTAAATGTGTTACTCACTTTTTCTTTTCCTTGTATAGTTTAATTAATAGCCTTATTTTCATTTTCATTTACATCTTTACTTATATTCCTTATGATTTTTACTTTATTACTTTATGATTACCCATTTTTCATGTAGCCTTATTTTATGTTTTCACATTGATTTATGATTTATGTTCACCATTTATATTCACAAAAAATTGCAAAACAACATAAAAAATAGAAAATAAAAAATTACATAAAAATTTTAAAATATAAAAAACCAAAAATATTTTTAATGTTCAAACCAAAATATTAGCCATAGTCACACACAAAAAAAAAAACATCCGTAGCCATAGATGCATTGTGCAATATCCAACACCAAAAAAAAAGAAAGTAATAGATAATCTCCTAGGATATAGGATAAGATAGCCAAATAAAAATAATTGTAGTACTATAATAAAAACAATAATATATAATTGATCCAAAAATAGCAAAAACTAAGCTTTAGGGAAGGAGGAGGATCATCATCAATGTCATCACTAATGTTACCATCATCATTGCTTGGGGCTTGTAGAGGAAAAAAAATGCAAATAGTTAGTATCCATAATGACGAAACAACATACCTTTAAAACAATTAAACATAAAAAAAAAATATAACAATAGGAAATTTGAAACATAGTTGTGCAAACCTTAGGGGATTCTAGAGCAATGTCTTCAAGCATGAAATTTTGGAGGCCAATCTCCAACCTGTGAAGAATCTATTCTTCACTTATATTAGCCTAGTTAACTTCTCCCAAATCCACTCCTGTCAAGATCTCTCTTCTCTCTATATTTGTCCACTTAGGTGGAACATGAAAACCTTAGTAGTTTCCCTAAACATAGCACTGATTTGAGGAGTAGGAGAATCAATGACCACCATTGATTTTGCAAACATCCAAAAAATGTCCTCTGTGCCTATCCCTTGCATAAATAGTTCATGTTTCCGCCACTCTATGGCCTCCTATTGCTATAACTTTAGGTAACTCTCCTTTTATTTCTTGTATTATCATTTTTATGCCTTCTATTTCTTCCCCCACCTAAGCACCCAAGTGCATTAATCCCTCCAATCCCTAGCTTTACAAATCAACAGCTCCATTTGCATGTTCTTATCAATGTTACTCTTGGCTAGAGTAACCTTGCTCTAGATTGCACTCCAATAGCATGACCACTTGATTTCCTTATTATGAAAAAGAGTTTCTATTGGATACATGGGCTTCTATAAACTATTTGTGATTCCTAAGGCTATGGTTCTCACTTGATAACTCTTTAACTTTCTTTTCCAAGGTTGCAACCCTCTCCCATAGAAATTCATTGGAGTTTTGGGTGGGTCTCCTAAGTTGTCTTTGCACAATACATAACACATTTGGTAGCCCCTTTGTAAAGCCTTCATGGAACATTTTCCACAACAAATGGTAGCCCAAGGAGATCATTAAGGTTAATGTCATGTGTAGGATCCCATCTAACTTTGGAAACTTCAATTAACAAAAATACAATAAAAGTGAAAACAGCCAAGACATGTAAAAATCACTAAAGACCATGTGGCCCTAATATATATATATATAAAGATATAAACACAAAAATTTAAAGCAAAAGGTGTTTTAACTTTTCTTACTAACATTAGGGGATATTTGATGTAACTTATCTATAATGTCATATGTCATTCCTTGCATGAACTCCAACTTGCTTAGGGCCTCCAAGGCTTGGAACATAATGTAGATGTCGATGCTTCTAGAGGAGGCTCATGTACTGCAACAACCATAATCATCAATATAGTTTATAATAAAAACATATAACATTTGAAACAAAAAATGTGAACAAGACCAAGATCTTACTATGAAGATCTTAAGACAAGTCTATTAAGGGATTGTCTTTTGGGGAAAAATCACCTAGGATGGAATCCAAAACATCTAGCACTTCCTAAGATGTACTTTTCTATTATTCCTTACATCATTGCTTCTCCTTTGTAGCAACCTATGTAGCCAACCCCTATTTCTTCCCTACAATAAATCAAAGCCAAAAATGGAACAATTTAGCAAACATTTTCAAGAACAAAAGTGTAGTAAAAAATATAGCTAAAAAGAACAAAAAAAACTAGAAAAAATATAAAAAATATGTACATACCTTCAACATTGTAATTAATTTTCTTAAAATTGATGGCTAACTTCTTATGTACTGGTTGGTCGACAATGGAAATATTTTTTTCAACTTATGGCATCTTCATCTTTTCTTTGGCTATGCCATCAGCTTCTGTGCCACTCTCTTGGTCCTTCATGCATACCATGTGTAGCATGGGGCTCCATCCATGTGTTGTTAAGGAAGAAAAAATGTACATCACTAAAATTCTTAAGGGTAACTAACAATGACTCTCTAATCTCCTCCATGGGTGGGTCTTGGACACTTATCATTGGAACGATGTGATGGACCCAAGGTTTAAAAAGTTGGAAGGCATCACAAGCCACCCACTTTCCACCCCTCCTAATCACCAAGAAATTTGTGAATTTTCTGAGATATGCAACAAAGAATGTGTAATGCATATAACATATAGAATCAAGGTTGTTACAAAATTTTTGGATTTCATTCTATAGACCAGTAACTAGGAAGGTAGCCCAATCATATCTATTGCCATCAATTAACACCTTTTTCATTATGCAAGCTTGTTGAACCCCTATGATTTTCTTTTGCACTAGTAGCATGGTAAAGGATCTATAATGGAAAAGAAAATAAGTCTCATTGGCCCCCTCAACTTCACATTTACTAAAAAACAATATACCATCAATAAAGGACTTAAGCCAAGCTTCCATTTTCTCTCTATGGCTTTCATCTTTTTGTGCTTTAACAGCTACCTTAACACCACTAGAAGGTACACCACATAGATCACTAAACAAACAAATTAATGCTTAAAATCATAGGATAACCATAAACATGGGTAATGAATTTGGTGATCCCCTCATCAAAAGAATCAACCACATTCAACATCTCAACCAGTTACATCAATGGATTAGGTAGCATGAATAAGTCAAACAAACCTACATTAGTGATGTTCTATTGAATAATCGTAGGATTTTTGTTTATCAACCAATCTTGTGTTGATCTTACTTCACCCCATTTAAGCTAAATTTTCTCCTTAACATGACCTAAAATGGTCAAAGAAATATTAGACTCATGTATAGAATTTGCAACACAACATCAGCAGCTCATTAGCCTCTTACATTATAGATAATTCTAAAATCATAAAAAACTCAGAAAAATAGAAAACCAAAAATACCAAAAGTATTGATCATGCTTAGATAACTTTCAATCACTAGACTTAGGCAAAGCTTGAAATTTAGGATGAGTTGGTATGGGTGCTCCTAAATCTACTTGGGCCCATCATTTATGTGCATAATTGGTGGCTAAATTTGTTTCATATAGATGAGAATACTATGCATGATATCTACTAAACTTAGATTCAAGTTGATTAAGCAGTTATACACTTATAACCTCATCTTGCCTAAATTCTTCCAATGCTATACGGGCCATTATTAAGGTTTAGTCATTCTTGACCAATCCCTCGAGATGTACCATATACCTGCAAAAAAGAAGAAGAAAAAACGAAATAGTTAGAACCAAATAATATTAAAGTGGAAAAACAAATAGAGATGATAATTTACAACCAAACAATCTTAAAGTAGAAAAATGAATAAAGATGAAAATTTAGAACTAGACTTATGCTTCTAGTAGATAGATAATTCTTGGAGGATTTTGAAAAAGTGTATTTATGTTATGGCCTATCATGAAGGTGTTGTTAACATAGGCATTTTCTAGATTTGGGATAATCATCTAACTCCCATTGAATACTAGCTCTTGCTATGCTTTATATCTCTTTGAGTGTTAGGATCATCCACTATGAATTATAAGAGGGAAGTAGAAGACCCTACCAGAAGGGTTGTTGTGTTGATGGAGGCAACATCTACCATCAAGCGTGACCACATAATCACACTATAGTTGTGAAGAAAGTATGCCAAAAGTTCTCTTGCACTAGGTCTAAACCATATCGGAGTACATTTGTCAATGCTCATATTTAGGTATAGACTATTCTATGTGGTCATCCTAGTGCAACATAGAATCCCCACTAACTTCACAATGATCAAGATGGGTTTCAACAATGTTCTGTACATAGCCAAGCCATACAACCATAGCCATGAAGAACCATAGGAACCGTTACAAAAAGTGAACAAACTTAATGCAAAAAACAACCTCTAAAATGTTAATGTTGGTGCTAAAAATATAAAAAATAACTAATTCCATCACTTCAACTCTAACATGAACCAACGTTTAGCCTTTTTGACTTCCTAACAAACATTTAACATAAAAATAAGATAGTTTAACATTTTAACAAATAGTTTGCATGTAAGACTCTAAAACAAGCATTACTACAAACAGTTGGCATGAAACCAAGTTTCAACAAAACTAGAAGGCCAAAGTTGACGGCATTGGAATTTAATAAGTGAGAATTTTCAAGAAAAAATGGTAAAATTATCTAAGCAAGGCCCATATGCTAGGAATTGTTATGATGTAGGGAAAGTGGTAATAAAAAATATGAATTTTCCTAAATATTAAAGCCCATACACTACCATTCAACCTTGTTAAAAAATCCAAAACCTTTCATACACTGTCCCAGTAGCCCCAAAAAGTGTCATACACTAACCATAAGATTAAAAAAACATTTCACAATAGCCAAAATCTAATTTTAAAATGCCAAACACTATCAACTATTGGCAAGAGAAGCTTGAAACTCAACATCAAAACTGCAATTGATCAATACATCTCCCATGGTTAGGAAAACCTCCAAAAAAATTATTTTTAACTCTAAACACTAAGAACAAGCTTAGGGAAAACAAATTAAGCTCCAATGTTACACTAGCAAGATTGAACAAATCATATTTCAACCTAGAATTGGATAGAGTTTTCATTGAGAAAACCCAACTTAAAGCAAAATGACAATAGTAAAACCTTGGGGAAAAATTTGTAGAAAATTTGAAAACTTTCAAACCTCATTTAGGACCCCTCTGCACTACATTGGCAATCCCTAGAGACCCTAGACACTGCTCACAGATGACCAAGAAATTGCAAACACTACCATCTTTTCAATAGAAAAACTAGAAAATTTCATAAAAATGCCTGAATGTTGTGCACTACATTAGGAGAAAAAACATAAAAAATTCAAAAAAATTTAAAAATCCTAATTCCACATCTAGTACAACTAGAAGACCTCATACAATAGTTGTATGATTCCTGAAACTAGAATTTACATTCCATGAAGGCTAGAAAAAATGTTAAAGTTTGGCCAAGTTTAGCTAGAACCAAGGCAAAAATGATATAAAAAAGCTTGGGAAAAACCCCAAATATTTGTTAAAAAATGCCCTAAAATCCAAATTTCATTTCAAAGCTAATTATACAGCCTAAACATTGCATTCAACATAAATAGAATGAAAAGTTTCAACTAGAGCAAGCCTAGAGATTGAAAAACATTTCCATAATTTGAACAAAATCAGAAAAATTGTGGAAGATGGCTTATTAGTAGTTTTTGATGAAGATCCTTTACTTGCATAAGGATTTGGGAGCCTAGATATGATTTTTACTACCTTCTTCACATCATCCAATGTTAAATTTTGATTTGTCGATCCCACCTTCCTTACCATAATTGCCAAAACACAAAAGTTCTATCTTGTTTTGTTATTAGTAGAATCCCAAATTCTCACATTTTTTGTAACCACATTATATTTAGGGATGGGTAGGTGTAAAACATTACTACTAAGTGTTGGTTATTTGGGTTTTAATTATGAAATCCAGTCCTTATATGTTTCCCTTGCAAAATCAATATGTAAATAGGTTCATATGCTAGGTTCCAGTGTTGAGAATCCTCTCCCAATACTTATGCACTATCCAAGAATCCTATGTACACTAGGACATATATTATATACACTATGGAATAAGAATAGATCAAAAAATAGGCCTTGTATGCTGGGTTTTACTTAAGATTTGACTTCCTGAGGTAATTTAACCATGGGTGGACCCCACAAGACTTGGACAAGAATACCAAGTAGTTTCACATGCTGAGATTCAATTCCAAGATGTCCATACACTATGGAATCCTATCCCACATGTTGTGGTAGCATGTGGAATAGCATGTGAAGTGTGCACTAGCCTTCTTTCTTTCCAAACTTATCCATACACTACCTAGTGGGACTTGGAAGGCCTAGAAAAAATTGAAAAAATTTCAATGTATAAAACTCATCCAAAATTGCTAAAGGTTGGAGCATAGATGTTTACATGCTAGGGTTTCATCTTCCACACACTATGGTAGCATGTGGGATATCTTGTAAAGCCCCCATAAATCTTAATCCCATTAGTATAGGTCATTCCTTGTCCAAAATTACCAAAAAAATTGCAAAACTTCTCTCACAACCTAAATGTTGCCCTAGAAGCCTAAAGAGACCAAACATAAAGTCAAAATCCATAAAAAATGACATGGGTGGGTCTCACACACTATAGCACCTATCCCACATGATGTGGTAGTGTGTAGGACAACATGTGAGCCTCTCACTACTAAAAAACAATCTCAAAATTACTCATCAAATGTCCAGTAGACTCCACAACACCCAAAATAGTAAGTTAAGCAAAAATATGACCTTCATAAGCTACTGGAGCTAGATCTTGGTCCCACATGCTAGGGGCACATGTCCCACATGTTGTGGTAGCATGTGATGCCTTGGGAGTTCTTAAAATTTCTCAACACACATCAAACCTTACTTAAGATAATCAAGAAAACTATAGATCTTCCCATACACCTTGGACACTACCATGGAAGCCTAGAAGATCAAAAATCTAGTTAAAAACCCTTGTAAATTATCAAACCTCATCCCACACACTGATAATCCTATCCCACACACTATGGCAACATGTGGGGTAGCATGTAAGGTTTGTTGCAAGATCCACAATGTCCAAAATTATCCATAAGTTGCCTAACAGGTCCCATAAGCGCTAGGATGGAAGATTGACTAAAGATTTAACCCTTATAAGCTATGAAAACTAGAAATTTGTTCCACATGCTAGGTCACTCTATCCCACACACTATGGTAGTGTGTGGGACTCCATAAAATCAAAACCTTACCTAAACTTGCTTATGCACAACCCAAAATAGTCAATAAAGCCTTACACCAACCCTGCATAGGCTAGATATGGTCAAACCAAGTCAAAAAAGTCTTGAACTTGTGTAGAGTCTTCACATGTTAGGGATGTAGGTCCCACATGTTTTGATGGTAGTCCAAACTATCCATACACTAGAGGAATAGTCCCCACATGCTGAGAATTCAATATTTTAGCTTTTTTAAATTGTTTAATAACAAAAGGCAGTTTCCAAGTAGGTTACAATGAGTTTACATGAGTTTTTTTTAACCTATTTTAATTAGTTTTATTAAATTTTTATTTATTCTAGTAGTTTACATGAGATTTTTCTTATTTTTATAAAATTTTTTCTTATTTCAATCATTTATGGTCTTTCTTCCTAGATTTTTATCTATTTTAGCAATTTATGGCCTTTTTACTAGATTTTTTCTTATTTTAATAATTTGTGGCTTGTTTTGCTAAATTTTGACTTTGAAAATTTATAGGCTATTTTTACTAATTTTTTTCTTACTTTAATCATAAAATCAACTAAAAATAAATATTATTATTTAATATCACTTTCAACCATCATCGATCATATTTGACCACCTTCAACCTTGTTTGACACCATTATGCATCATTTGACAATATTTTTTTTTATCATTTTTCTAGAATTTGGTGTCATTCAACATCATTTGACATCATTTTGCATGATTTTGATAATATTCATTATCATTTGATAGCATTTGGTGTCATTTGACATCATTTTTCATCATTTTGACCATCATTTGATATCATTTTACCCTATTTTTACATCATTTGACCTCTTTTAGCTTCATTTTGCGATAATTTAACATAACTTGATATCATTTGATGTTATTTGGTAGTACTAAAACCTCATTCAGCCTCATTTGACATCATTCTACATGGTTTTGACCTTTGTTTTTCCCTTATTTGGTATCATTTAGCATCATTTGGCCTGAATTCCACCTTGTTGCATCTTAATCTACCTTCTTTGGCTTTTTTTTTTTTACCATATTATAACCTTTCTTGACCTCATTTTGCCTCATTCCACTTCATGTTAACCTTGTTTAACAATGTTGTGCTTCATTATTACAATATTTTAACATTGTTTGATAATTATGCAATACAGATGCTAGTTAATGTGCTTTTGCTAACATGCAAGATTGAATCATGGATACATGGGCATAATTTGAACTACCTTTGAGCCTAAATGGACCTTATGATGATCTTGAATGATCAATTAACTTAGAATGCCAAAATCTTGAAGCCAAAATCCTATTTGACCACATAGCCTTAATAGAGAAATCCTTCAAATGACATGAGTACATAGTCAAAACCCTTAGCCTCGAGGTTGGAGACATCACTAAGGACTCTCTTCTTGAAATTCCCATTAGAACCCAATAATGAGGAGAAAATACTAAAATTAAGTTCCTCACTAGAACCCCTGATAGTCCAAGACATCACCAAGGCCCTTTAGGATAACATTAAAGCCTTTACTTGGTCATATGAGCATATGCTAGGACTTGACCTATGTTTAGTATAGCATAATATCATATTGGACCCTAGTATCAAACTAGTTAAATAAAAGGTATGAAAAATTAGATTAGAATTGGCCCTAGCAATCGTGATGAGACTAAGAAACGTTACCAAGCTAGTTTCATCTAAGCCATTGATTACATAAATTGGGTATCTAACATAGTGGTAGTCCCTAAGAAAAATGGGAACATTCATATCTTTGTGACCTCAACAAGGTCACTATTAAAGATGATTTCTCATAGCCTAGTATTTATCAACTCTTTGATACTACTATTGGACATTCCTTGTTATCCTTTATGGATGGGTTCTCAAGATATAACTAAGTTAGGATTAACCTAGAGCATCAATTGTACACAACCTTCATGACTCCTTGGAAAACCTTCTATTACATAATGATGACATTTGATCTAATGAATGCAGGAGCAACCTATCAATGAGTCATGACCTACATCTTTAGTGACTACATGCTATGGTTACCTAATGATTATGTTGATGATATAGCCATCAAATCCAAAACATCTAGTGATCATGCATGTGATCTAAACCTAGTACTTTAATGATGTCTCAAATATGAGCTTAGAATTAATCCTAAAAATTGTGTCTTTAACATTAAAATGGGTAAAATGATTAACATTTTAGTGCCTGAGGCAAGGATATATGTTGATCCCAATAAGATTAAGGCCATAACCAACTTATCACCACCTAGCAATATTAAGGAACTACAAGGTTTACAAGATAGATTACAATTTATTCATAGGTTCATCTTGAGGCTCACAAATAAGCTACAACCTATGCAACACTTGCTTAAGAAGGGGGTTTACTACATGTGGACTGACCAATGCCAAGAAGCCTTTGACAATATTAAGGAAGAGTTGGCCCAATTACCTACTATATATTCTCAAAAAGACAAATCATTCTCTGTCTACCTTACAATATATGAGACTTCCATAGCTTCTTTTCTTTGTCAAAAATAAGATGATTAAGAATAGTTACCTATCTATTACTCAAGACATGAACTATTTGCTTATGAGACCTGATACAATGAGGTGGAGAAGACTACCTAGTCCTAGACTTCTCTCTAAAAAAGTGAAGATACTACCTCTTTAGGAGCCAAGTCAATATCATATGCAAAGATAATGTATTGAGAGCTGTAACGATCAACATATACAAGAGTAGCCATATAGCCTAGTGGAAGGTCATAACAACTAAGTTTGACCTACATTACATTTTCCAATATTTAATAAAAGGTCAAGCTACAACTAAGCAACTCACAACTTCCCGAGTTGAAGATAATGTATCCATAGACCCTAAATTCCCTAATGAGCATATCAACATTGTTAATGAGGTACCCAAAGAATATGAGACCATCATGCATTTTGACTAAGCTTTAACTACTTAAGGACATAGTATTGTCATCATCATAACATTATCATTTGGTGAAATACAACATTTCTCCTATCATTTTCAATTTTTAAGCACTAACAACATATGGAAAAATGAAGGATTAATCAAAGGAATGATGGTAGCTTGTAACCTAGGAATTACATGTTTAATGTTAAAAAGGCGATTTGTAACTAGTGGTTAACCTAGTGATGGAAGTCTATGAATGGAAGGCTAAACATTTACAATCTTACTGTGATCTGGATAAAATACTTAGGCTATAGTTTACAAATGTTAGTATCTAACACATTCCCTAAACTAAGAACACCTTAGTTGATGCCATTATGACCGTAGCCCTAAGTGTGATGCCAAATGTGTTTAGTAAGTTACCTTCCTTAATAGAGAATTTTTCTCTTTCAATTGCACAAAACATTGAAGGTACCTTTAAAGGCACCATGGGTAATGCCCCTCAACAAGAGTGGTATTATGAAATTAAGTTTTACCTAATCCATGATGAACCTTTGTAGAACCTAACTACCTCTCAAAAGAATGCTATATGTAAATGATCAAAATAATATGTCATTGTAGCCAATAACACATTATGTTGAAGGTCCTATGATGGCATATTATCAATATGCTTAGGAAAAACAGTAGCTTGCATAGTCCTTGAGCAAGTTCATGAGGAAATATCTAAGGAACATATAGGACCTAGAGCCATGGCCACAAAGATTAGATGATTAGGACACTATTTTTCCTATATGGAAAGTGAATACCTATAGAAGGTTAAAACTTGTTATACCTATCAGTGGTATAACAACTTAATATATGTACCACTGACTAAGTTACACAACACTTAGGTCATATGGTCATTCCAACGATGGGAAATCAACATAGTTGAACCAAGAACACCTAAATACTCTATAGGACATAGTTTCATCATCACTATAATATAGCATTTTACAAAGTAGGTTGAAGCTATTCCTTTGAGAAAAACAATGATGCAACAAGTCTCTAAGTTTATCTTGGATAACATCATATCTTGTTTTGGCTTACCTTTAACAATTGTTACAAGTAATGTACTATAATTTAGTAGCCAAGAAATGCATACCTTTTTTCAACAACTAAATATTAAGCACTCATTTTCATCACCTTACTATCCACAGGTTAATGGCCAAGATAAAGCTAGCAACAAGGTAATCAAAAATCTACTTAAGAAAATGTTGAGAAAAGGCAAATGTAAATGGCATAAAAAACTCTTGTATGCACTGTGGGCCTATAAAAAAAACCTTTATAACCGTAACTGGAGCCATCATGTATAGCCTGATTTATGAATTTGAAGCTATTTTTCTTTGTGGATTGTAGGTTCCATCCTTGAGGGTAGCTGTATATGACTTTATCAATGATGAGAAAAATAAGAAATTGTGTACCATGGACCCTAATTTGGTGGAGGAATGATAAATACAAATGCTTACCAAGATCAACTGATATTAAGAGTTGTAGTAATAATAGCATCATCATGATCTAAATAGGCAAAGATTCAAGGAAGTAGACATTGTCCTCAATGTCATTCATGGAGGGGTAGATAAATTTTTGGTGAACTAGAAAGGACCTTTCTTGGTCACCAAAGCTTATGAAAATGGAGCATTCAAGTTCATAAACATGGATGAGAAGGAATGAGCCAACCCATTCAACCATTCTAATCTCAAACCATATTACATCTAATGTTGATCCATTTGTTTGTAGCCTTAGTTTGCTTTTGTTTATAAGTTGGAGAAACAATTGACATTGACAACTTCAGTGGTCTACAATAAGCGAGCCTACATGATCCTCTACCTTTTTTTAGCCTCTCAAAAGTACTACAAATTTTATATGAATCTGCATAGCATGACACAGAGTTCACATGTTTTACTACTGGTAACCAATTATGGCCTATATGCACTTGCTGCCTCATGTAACCTTTTGTAAACACATGTATTCTTTTACTTGCTTAGTTATACTCTTAGAGTTGTGCTTGTAAGATGAGCCTAGAGTCATCCTAAGGGTGTGATTCATTTCAAAGGATGAGTCATCATGTGAGCTTGATAGGTGAGATTTAGTTAGCTCATTTGATCTTGTCAATAGTGCTTACACCACATCACCTCTGTTACTCATCTTGAGCCATAACCCTATAGCAAAATTGTAGCCTTCCTTACCTTGCTAACAATGAAAATCTATGTTTGACACTCATGAACCATGGCTATGTGACATATCCTTCAACATGATCTATCGACCAAGTTCACTGAATGTAACATATCTCATTCAATGAGAAAATAAAGTTAAGAATTAACAACAAATCCCAATGAAAGTTTCAATCTTGAAAAAAAAAGAGGAAAAAATGTGCCAAGAAATCAAAAAGGCCAATGTAGCCTCAAGTTAAGCAAGTTAATGACTCTCTCAAAAATAAGAGATAGAGAACCAAGTAGCCAAAGAAGCCTATTACTAAGTATTGGTTTTTCTGAACATCACTAAGTAACCAGTAGTTCCTGTATCACCCGAAATCATCGGTCCCCGGCTGGAAGGGAAAACAGAGACCGCGGGATCGCAGGATGAGCACAGATGACCCTACCTTCGCCTGAGGGCATGCTGGAATGCACGAAGGTAGGGTACCTTGGGTGGTCCGCACGCGGATCAGACAAGGATTTCACCGAGCGTCACCGAAGTGCTATACGCTGGGTTAAGCATAAACGGTGTGGCGGGCGTAGACAGCGTGAGCCGTAAACAAAGCGTGCGCAGCATAAATGGTTTGAACAGGGCGTGTATAGCGTAGATGGTGCGTAGAGCGTAGAGTGTTTAAACAGGGCGTAAAGCATAAACAGAGTAAGTAGAGCGTAAAGCGTAAAGTGTTTAAACAGGGAGTAAAGCGTACACAGCGTAGACAGCGTAAAGCGTAAACAAGCGTAAACAGGAACAGTGTAAACACAGTGTAAACTGAAATTGTAAACTATATTATGGGGTGAAAATGTAGTGCACCGGTCTAAAAGTAGTTGTGGCTGAACACAAGGTGGACGTAAAGCCCCGGTGGACGTAGGGAGGCAGCTGGTTTGCATGGTAGTCGGAGCGTAGAGACAGTGCTCGGCGTACAGGACTTCCAGCGTATGAGGGTTTCAAGCTCTAGTTTTGCAGCGTAATTGTTTTTTGGGTCTACTCTGATAAATTTTTGCCGACCCTGAAAATGTGGAAAACTGGGCTTTTTATAGGGGAAGGGTTACCGGGAAAATCGGGTTAGGAGACACGTGGCGTGCCGACCGGGCGTGTACATTTAGAAACATGGTATACGCTGGGCGTATACGCTACATCAGGCCAGCGTATACGCTACATTAGGCCAACGTATACGCTAGGCATATACGCTGGACTTGCTGGGCATGTGAACTTGGATGGTTGCTGGCGTATACGCTGATGGATGTTGGCGTATACGCTGATGGATGCTGGCGTACGACTTGCTTCAATTCTTGCTCCTGTTGCACCTGTTGAATGTATATGTGAGGCATGCATGCTGGGCGTCGGGCGTATACGCTGGGCGTCTACGCTGAGCGTCTACGCTGGGTGTCTACATTGGGCGTAGACACTGGCACAACACTTGGTAAAAACCAAGTGTTTTAGTCCTCAAAATTGCCATGTGTGACTCCAAATGCGGTCGACGTCGTCTAAGGGTCACAAGGATCTGCTTCTTGTTGGACAAGTGCCAGACTCGATTTTTTTTTGTGGTGTTTCATTGGTCCCTCTTTGTGGACGCTTGGAGGAATCGACCCGAGAAGTATCGACAAAGAAGCACAAAACACCACAAGCAACTTGATAAAAGCCTTGCCCTTTGCCACTTGACTAGACGTCATCGCACCGTGTTTAGTAGTGTATGGGATTAAGAAAGGTGAGATTGGTAGCTAGTAGGAGAGAAGGGATTGTGGGGATTGATGACTGTTTAAGGGATGATGCTAGGGAAATGGGATGCTCAGGTGTGCGGCATGCTAGTCCTCGTTGATAGCCATTGTTTGGCAGACTCAGAATTCAGGCATGCGATGTGCATCCTTTGGTGGAACAGTGCTCTTGGTTAGTGTTCAAGAGAGCTTGTTGTCAAGGCCAAAGCCACAGGGTGATGTTTTGCATTCTTTGGAGGAACAACACCCTTCTTTGGGGAAGTTGTAAGTGACGTGCCAAAGCCATGCAACGGGATGTTTCTTGATTGCTTTTGACATGAGTACCTATTTTCGAGGCCGATGCCTTTCCGCCTGGGGCTTGTATGGGAAGTGCCAAGTTTTTTTTTTTTTTTGAAATTGCTCTTGTACTCACGTGCGAATATTGTGTTTTGTGTGTTGCGACTGCTGTAATGTTTTGCAGTATGCAATAGTTTGGTGAACGGATAGTGAATTTTCAGGGAATGGGAATGTACGGGTTAATGGTTTGATTTAGTCTTGCAAGGTGGATTGATGGACATTGCCTCATCTTGTCGCCTATGATGAAATGCACTCTCGTACGAGAACGTCTGAGCGTCATCCTGCAAACATAACTCCAAGGAGACAAGAAAATCGTGAGTGAATAAATGAGCTTGGACTTAAACAGCTGCAGGTGAGCAGAAATATTAGGGGCGATTCTGAGTGCTGGGTGCGGATGTCGACGATGTTGATAAGATTGTGTGCCGATGAGGGATGCAATGATTCTGATGATTGAATATGGCTGTGAAGTGAAGAGTCGGAGACGAACGTGCCAGTTTATAGTCTTAACGGACTGTCATGGGTTAGTTTTGTGTCATAACCCGTTGGACATTGCCCGTTTAACGTCGTGGCAGACGGTACGTTGCCAGTTTCGAGTCTTAGTGGACCATGCAGAGGCAAGCTAGTTTATAGTCTTGGCGGACTCTAATGGTTCTGATGGTGACATTTTGTTGTCACGCCAGAAAGATGCTAGTTTATCGTCATTGCGGACACTGTGTGGTATCAGTTTATAGTCATGATTCTAGGACTAGCACGTACCTGAGCTTAAATTCATGTCTAGAACGGTTTCAGGAACAAGTGATTGGTTGGATTTGCAAATTCTTTCCCGTCCATGTCAGCTAGCTTGAATGCTCCGTTGTCGAACGCTTTGATGACCAGGTAAGGCCCTTCCTAATTGACTGAGAATTTATCTGGGTGTTCTCGAATAGCCTTAAGTACGAGGTCTCCTTCTTTGATGGGGCGCTTACGAACGTCATGCCGATGTCGTTGCTGCTGTTGCTTTTGGTACCACTCGATCTGATCGAGTGCACGTACGCGCTCCTCCTCCACCGAGTCCAGGTCAATGATACGTAGATCATTATTTTGCCCATCGTCGAGAAGTCCAGAAATTGTGATCCTTAGAGATGGCACCTATAATTCCAACGGTAAAACAGCTTCTAAACCGTAAACAAGACTGTATGGAGTTTTACCTGTTGAAGTCCGATGTGTAGTACGGTATGCCCACAATGCGTACACCAGTTGTTCGTGCCATCTTCGTTTACCTTGAGCAAGCATCTTTTTGAGTATTGTAATGATTGTCTTATTTGTCGCTTCCACCTGCCCATTGCTCTGAGGATAGTAAGAGGATGAAAACGAATGTTTGATCCCTAGACTATCGCAAAACGTTTTGGTCTTGGCACTGCTAAATTATGGCCCATTGTCAGTGATGATTGTCATGGGAATGCCAAAACAGGTCACAATGTTTTCGAGGATGAAGTGGCACATGTGTTTAGATGTAGTTTTTCGAAGGGGTGCAGCTTCTATCCATTTCGTGAAATATTCGGTTGCCGTTATGATAAAACCATGCCCAGCAGAAGATGTGGGTGTTATCAGGCCTATAAGGTCCAATCCCCATTTTTGGAAGGGCCATGTGATTTGTGTTGTGTGCAACTCATTTGGTGGGATATGGATTAGATTACCGTGTTTTTGACAAGTACTACATGTTTTGACCGTGGACAGGCAGTCGTACTCCATGTGTGGCCAATAGTAGCCTAACCATCTTATTTTGGTCGCCATTGCCTTCGGTGCAATCTGTCCCCCGCATATTCCGTCGTGTACTTGTTGAACAATGGTTTGGGCTTCGGTTCTATTGACGCAGGTCAGCAGTATGCCCTCGTAGGATCGGCGGCACAATGTACCTCCTATTAGTGTGTATTGTCTAGAACGTTTGCATATTGCGTCCTTTTGTGCATTTGTTAGATGTTGTGGCGCTTCGCCGCGCAGAAGGTATTCCTTTACGTCGCCGTACCATTCACTAGCGTGTGTTGTACCGATAGACGCGATTGGCAGCATGTCGAGAGTATTGGTTATTGGCTCAACACAACTGGTTACAGAGCTCGGTAACACGTGAAACATGTCAGGGGATATGTTTAATGCCAAGGTTGCTAATGCGTCTGCAATGGTATTGTCATTCTTGGAGATGTGTTGGACATCAACGTTTTCGAATCGTTTAAGTAGGTGTTTGGCCAAGTCACAGTAAGGTTGTAAGTGTTGTGCTTTACATGTATAGACGTCTGTGACTTGGTTTATGACTAGTTGTGAGTCCCCTCTGACTACAAGCCGTGCGATATCCAAAGCTAGCGCGGCTGCGAGACCTCTATGGAGGCCTTCATACTCTGCTATGTTATTAGTACAATGAAAGTTGAAGCGATAAGTGAAGGGTTTAATTTCCCCAGAGGGGTATGTGATGACAGCGGCAACACTTCCTCCTCAAGAGGTGGATGCTCCATCGAAGTTTAGAATGGCATCATAGTTATCTGGCACCGTGTCTATTACATTTACATTTTCGTCTGGGAATTCGGGTTCTATTGTACCTAGATCTTATGTTGGCAATGTAGTCATTTGATTTGCTATGGCTTGGCCTTTGACTAATGATTGTGCTACGTAGCGCAAGTCAAACTCAGGTATGATGGCCTTCCAATGGGCTATCCTACTTGATTCGTAGATATTTCCAGTTATAGCTCTAAGTACATTGTCTTTGCAAATTATGTTAGCTTGATTTTGGAAAAGATAATGTCGCCATTTATTTAAAGAGAAAAATAAAGCTAAACATGACTTCTCTATGTCGTTGTATCTTTTTTTGTGGGAAACTAATGCATGGCTCAGGTAATATACAGGGACTTCAGTTCCGTCATCTTGTTTCTGGCAAAGCAGAGACGTGATTGATGATTCTGATGTGGCTAGGTAGATGTAAAATGCCTTGTCATTTTTGGGTGGGTACACCGTGGGTAATCGAGTGAGTGCCGTTTTAATGTTGTCAAATGCTTCTTGGCATTGCGGGGTCCATTCAAAATGCACATTTTTGCGTAGTAGGTGGTTCATAGGTATTAGTTTCTCTATCAGTTTTTCTATGAACCTCCTGATGAACTGTAATCGACCCTGTAGCCCTCGAAGTTCGGTTAGGTTGCTAGGTGATTTCAGATTTGTAATGGCCTTTACCTTATCGGGGTCTACCCGTATCCCTGCTTCTGAGGTTACAAATCCGAGAAATTTACCTGTCTTGACACCGAAGACGCATTTCTTTGGGTTAAGCCTTAGTTCATATTTTAGACAACGTTTCAACACTAAGTCAAGATCCTGTACATGTTGTTCTGATGTTTTTGATTTAACCACTATGTCATCTACGTAATCATTAAGTGAATGTAAGATGTAATCGCTGAAGATGTATGTCATCGCCCTTTGATATGGGGCCCCAGCGTTCTTGAGACCGAAAGGCATCATTGTGTAACAAAAGGTTCCCCAAGGTGTCATAAAAGTGGTTCGAAGCTGGTGTTCTGGATTAATGCATGTCTGGTTATACCCCGAGAACCCATCCATAAAAGATAACAGGGCATGCCCGGCGGTTGAGTCAATTAGTTGATCAATGCTAGGTAAGGGGAAGTCATCTTTTATGGTTGCTATGTTGAGGTCTCGGAAGTCAATGCATAGGCGGATACTTCTGTTCTTCTTTGGGACTATAACCATGTTTGACACCCACTCGGCGTAATCCATAGCCCTAATGAAACCAGCTTGGTAGAGCTTGGTGATCTCACTGCGAACTGCTAATGCTACCTCGGGCTTGACCTTTCGTGCTTTCTGTTTCACCGGCCTTAGCATTGGGTCAAGGATAATGTTGTGCTGGATGATACGAGGATCTAGTCCGGGCATGTCTGTATAGGACCAAGCAAACACTTTCATATTGTCCCTAAGCACGTTTTCGATATCTCTAGCTAGACGTGGTTCTAGTAATGCGCTTAATTTTAGAATTTTAATTCCCCCATCAGGCATGGTGATGGGCGTTTCGGTTAAAGGATCTTCGCTAATATTTTCGGCTTTTATGTCGAGGGATTTTGTCATGCCCTCATAGTCATTAACCATTTGCTGTGTTGAAGCTATTATTGTTTCGTTTGTTGATGGGTTCGCATGGATGAGATTCATGTCGATATTCCTTTCAACCTCGCCGTATGGTCCATCGATAACCAACGGCTTAGTCAAGCACTTGCAATCCATTAGGCTAGTTCCTATCAATAAATAGAGAGCCCGGTAAGATAGCGACGGTCGTTTTATGTCTTTTGGCCATTTTTAGTGTATATGTATGACAATGGATTAACGTGACAATGAACGGTAGTTTAACGCCTTACCGGGCAATGAACGGCAGTTTAATGCCTTACCAGGCAATGAACGACAGTTTAATGCCTTACCGGGCAATGAACGGCAGTTTAACGCCTTACCGGGCAACGAACAGCAGTTTAACGCCTTACCGGGCAACGAACGGTAGTTTAACGCCTTACCGGGCAACGAACGGCAGTTTAATGCCTTACCGGGCAATGAACGGCAGTTTAATGCCGAAATTCTGCGTTTTATCTAGTTTATGCATGTAAATTTTATATATTTTTGAAAAATTCGAGGCAGATTTGAAAAAGCACGAAAAATGAGGCAAAAAGCAAGCAAAACGGAGGGCGGCAGCGGCGTCAACGTTAGCGTCAGCGTCGGCGTCGGCGTCGGCGTGCTATAAAAAGGGGAAAAGGGGCTTCATTTGTCATTTGCATTTCCGAACGTGAGCGTAAACTACGAGCGAAACCCCAGCGTAGACGCCGAGTGAAACCCCAGCGTAGACGCCGAGAATGAACACAGCGTAGACGCCGAGTGAAACCCCAGCATAGACGCCGAGAGTGAAAACCAGCGTAGATGCCGACAAAAGGAACTACAGCGTAGACGCCGAGATGGGTAGAGGCAAGGAGATAGACGACCGAGGAAGAAAAGGGTCAGAGCTGACGTTCGTGGAAGAGAGTGAGGCGATGTTGTAGTGCCTACCCTGCCCGAGTCTTCCCGCATGGCCGGGATCTTCCAGCAAGTAGGCTCTTGACCCTGTTGTTGGTTTATTCTTTCGCCTATTTTTGTAGCGTAGACTGTCTCTACGCCGAGCGTATACGTCGAGCGTAACTGTTTTGTCTCTACGCCCAGCGTATATGCCAAGTGTAACTGTTTTGTCTCTACTCTCAGTGTATACACTGAGCGTAACTGTTTTCTCTACGCCCAGCGTATACGCCGAGCGTAACTGTTCTACATCTACGCCCAGCGTATACGCCGAGCGTAACTGTTTTCTCTACGCCCAGCATATACACCGAGCGTAACTGTTTTGTGTCTACGCCAAGCATAACTGTTTTGTGCCTACGCCCAGCGTATATGTCGAGCGTAACTGTTTTGTGTCTACGCCCAGCGTATACGCAAAGCGTAACTGTTTTGTCTCTACGCCCAACGTATACGCCGAGCGTAACTGTTTTGTGTCTACGCCCAGCGTATACGCCGAGCGTAACTGTTTTCCCTACGCCCAGCGTATACGCCGAGCGTAACTGTTTTGTGTCTATGCCCAGCGTATACGCCGAGCCTAACAGTTTTGTGTCTACGCCCAGCGTATACGCCGAGCATAACAGTTAGAAATTTTTCTGCGAATGTCTATTTTTCAAAATGAAGTTTTTGGTATGATTTAATCTTTGGGGTTGTTTTAATGGCTTGCAGGGATGTTGAACCTCCCCTTCTAGTGACTGAGCTAGTTGGGGTTTTGACATGGTTTGGTCCATTGAGGGCGGTGAACCGACCCTAGACTTAACCATTGAGAACAATGGGGTCTGGTTTCGGGACGGGGCCTGCGAATTTTTGGCCTTCATATTAGACCATTTCAGGGTTGTGATTTGGTCCCACCTAGGCGAGGATGCGGCGCGGAGCATCATCGAGGCCATGTTACCTGGTGCAGTAGAGGGAATTATAATGTTTATGGATGCTATTGATGAGGGGCCACTTGTCGCCGAGGGTGTTCCTCCCAGTGGCCCAAGATCTACGCGTCCATCTGCTCGTCCGTTGACGCGTGTGTGGGACCGGCTGTCGCGGGGGCCTAGCTATACCAATGACACGTTATTCTTAGCCGGCCGCGCACATACCTTGTTTCAGAATCCCCCCGGCACAGTATACCGGGTGGAAAGGTAATTTTGTTTTAGCTTTGGTGGTTCCTCTCTTTTTTATATTCAAACATTTGCTCTTGTTTTAAGACACGTTTTCACCTTTTCGTAGGCCGAAAATTACAAAAGAAGGGGCCTACGCAGGCGATGACGGGATTGCATTGGCGCGCACGGCTTTGGAGGTGTTTATGGTGGGCCCCACTCTTCGTGGGGCCTTTTTGGCCCACACTAGCGGCGCCATGAAGCACTTCCATAAGAAGTTTTCTAAGGCGTTCGCACAATGTACCGCGCATGGATGGTTGCACACCGACTGGTCCCCTAATGGGCAAATTTTTCCATCCACTTCTGATCTGGGCGAAACTTCCAAATCTATCATATAGAGTAAGTGGCAATGTTTTCCAGATGTCATGATGTGTTTGTTCAATTGCCAAGTGTTAAACTAATGTGAGGGTTTTGGATTTGTTTCTACAGCTGGCACCACCTTTGGCGGGGATTCTGTTGTGACTGGACGGACTGAAGCAACTCTTTCTATGAAATTCGGCGAAATCGTTGCCGCCCAGAAGTGGTTGCGGGTAAAAGCCCCTCCATCCATCATTGCCTGCCTAGAACATGCCGGCCTCACGGCGCTCTTCACGGCCCCTAGCCCGAACGTGTCTATAGCGGAGATGATCAGGATCATGGATTCGTTAGACAGATCTATGTCTCACTATAGCGCTCGTATTAAGGGTGTTAAAATAATTTTTGAGTTATCGCCCCAATTTTTTGCGGATTTGTTTGGCGTGCCTACTAGTGGTGTAAAGATTGTTTTAGATAGGACGCACAAAGAAATTCAGATTATCTGCGCTTTAGAGGATTGGTTAGGGGTGACGAAGGGCACCAAAGGATTTCCAATGCAGGGGAGGACGAAAGTTGAGGAAGTCAACGAAGTTTACCCCTTATTTCGGGCATGTCTGTTTCCGAACACTCTATCGCAAGTTAAGAGTCTCGGGGTTGAAGCAGTGCGAGTCGTACGTACTGTTCTGGAGGCTGGCGTGTGCTATAATTGGGCTGAATTCTTAGTATCGGGCATGACTAAAGAGATAGTGCGGCTACGTTCAAACATAGACGCTCAGTCGCATTTCACTTTTGCCTTTTTTGCCAGCTATGTTCGTCGTTTGGCTGAATTTTTAGTGGTTCGTGGGGAGGACAAATATGTTTTGCGCGATAGGAATCAGCTATCTCGCCCCTGGGTGAACCACCTATTCGACACGGCCAAGTCCCAAGATGCCCCCGAGGGGATTGATGAATCCCTCACGATCACAACGGGTGGATCATCTGGCGCCTCACTCCATATGCGTGACAATGTAGGGCTGGGACCAGATGAAATGTCCTACGCTGCCAAAAAGGCGGAGTGGGTGGTCAAGGACACAATAGGCAAAGCCAAATCGAAGTTGGTGAAGCGTGACTACCCAGTTGAGGAGGCCAGTGAAATTGAACTGCCTAGAGTAAAACGGATTCGGTTCAAAATACCCGGTAAACCTCTCGTCTTCTTTACTTCACTCATGTTGTAGATAGTTTTAACGATTAATGATTGTATGCGACTAACTTCATCTGTTTTGTGTTGAGAAGTCAAGAGACATGATTTGCAGACCATACTTGAGGATGAGGAGCTAACTGACCCCGTGGGAGGGACTGAGTTGCTGGAGGAAAGAACTGGAAACACTGAACCACTCGATCATCAAGCGGAGACTGACAATATGTTCAGTAATTTTCTCACAGGCAACTTGGACCTTGGAGCCCCTCCAACAACGGAGGAGACCGGAGGGAACGGTATGTCTTGTTACTTAGTTGTGCAGCTTAATATGTTTTCATCTTATTGTGGATTTTTCGTTTGACTCAGAGGAGAGTGAGACCATCCCTGAGAAGGAGTCAGAGATTCCCCCTGAAGTGCCGCCAAAGGTTAGCACGTCGCGCCCTGATGGACCTTTTACTTGGATGGAAATGCCAAGTAAAAGGGATTTCGTGGTTAGTGTGGCCGAGGAGGTCGTTGAGCGGATCGAAGGGATCGATCCTGAAATAGGTATGGGAACATCCAAAGATCCTTACTATGTTAGAGTTTGATTCCCGATTTTGTCTATTCTAACGTTTATCTTTTCCCTATGGATAGGTGCCCAACTGAGGTGGGACCCGTCCGAGACTGTCAACATGGAGAGTTTGCCCCCACTTTCCCTAGAGATTGAACAAGTGCCCAGACCCATTTACGAAGAGTTAGCAGAGGGCTTTGTTCACAACGCTAAAGAAGTATGGACGTGTAGGCGATCCATTGAGCAATTATGGCTCCAGATTCAGGCGAAAGAGAAAGAGGTTACTAAACTGTTGGTGGAACGAGACGACCTAAAGGCTTGATATGAATTCGCGGCAGCCAGATTAAACAATGATCACTCTTGGTGGACCTCCGAGATCACGTATACAAGGTATTGGAACCTACTCAATCGTCATGCAAGATTGGTACGGAGACTAGGAGAGCGCAGTGTCCAAATTGATTTGCTGAACACAAAATGCCAAGATTGGAAGGCTTTCGCCTCCAAAGTACGCAAATGGGGGCAAGATGAGAAGAACCACAAGCACCAATATAAAAATTCGCTAAAGGAGGTGTCTATCGAGAAGCGACAGTTGGAAATGTTTGTGGAAGGCCTTGTTCTGCGTCCCGCCTTCGACACATTTGCCCAGAACACAATTGTAGAGATGGAGTCCCCCAAATGGCAGATAACAACTGCTTCTGGGGAAGTGTCAGTGGGGGAGTTCCCTTTGAATTGTCCTACCTGGTCGGCCGTTGACAAGGGGAAGGCTTTGGCGGATGTTGACTTGGGTCTCGACGGGACAGATTGGGCAAGTGTTCCCGAAGAGGAAATCCTGCAGTGACTGGAATTCAGCTTGGGGGGATCCCCTATGGTAAGCGTTTCGTGTTCATGAAGTTCATTGATAATGTTTGAAATTTTGACCATTCGCTGATTCTTGTGTTGGTTATTTCCCTTTTTTGGTCTTTTCTAGGCTGAAGGTGGCGGTGAAACTGAAGGAGCTGGCCCCAGTGGGGCCAAGGCCTCTGACGCCGGCGGGTCCAAGGGGGACGACCGTCATGTTCCAGATGTTTAGCTTTCTAGCTCTTAAGTTGTTTCTTTATTTCGTTGTTTTTCGACTCAGATTTATACTGGCATTATAACTTGAAGATTGTGGAGTGGACACAGACAGTTGATTGTATGTAATACCTATATAATATATATATTTTTTTGGTTAATTTCGAGTTTATCATGAGACGGAAATGTAAAAATATTTTGGTTTGTCTTCCATTTTAAGTGTATTATGGAAATGTGATTATAAAAGTAAAGCGAAAAGCATGTATTAGTTTAAGGCCATTTCGGGCCCCATGCGTAGTTTATGGCCATTTCGGGCTCCATGTGTGATCAGGAAATGTTTTGTAGGACGTGGATAGATTTCTCGGTCAACCGATCATTGCTGATCGTGGCTAGTTTTATGTCATTGCAGACATGATAGTTTAATGTCATTTCGGACTGTGAGTGGCATTTAATTGTTTCCCTATTTTATCGTAGTTTAGTGTCATCCTGGACTTGTTATAGTTTAACATCATTTCAGACTTTTTGTAGTTTAATGTCATTTTGGACTATGAGTGGTAGTATCATTTTAGTAATTTTTTGATCTTTTTCATTTTAATGTTAGATGATGTTTCAATAGGTATGATCCGGTATTCAGCGTCCCCTTCGCTGATTACATTAAACGGTAATTCGGCCCAAGGGACCTCTGATGGAATGTCTTTTGTGTTAGCATTTTTAGATATCTCAGTGTCCGTAGGGAGCTCTATATTAGCTTCTACTTGAGGAGGTACAGGTGCTTCTTTTTGAGGAAGATTTTGTTCCATGTCGGAAGATTTACTGCTTATCGATGGTTGCGGATGCTCGTTATTTTTGCAAGGTTTTTCAAGTTCGACTTCCGAGCCTTGGTCCATGTCCATATGCGACGAGATAATAGGAGTGGCTGCTTCGCCGCGTATGACAATTTCCCCGCCTTCATTAGGCAGGTGAATTTCTTGATGTATAGGCGAGGAGACAGCTCTCAGTTGGGCTAACCAGGGTCTTCCCAGTATCAGGTTGAACCCCGGCATCTCATCCACTACTAGGAAATCGGCAGATGTTGGGAATTGATCTCCCGCTATGAAGTTTAAGGTTATTGTACCTTTCACCATTACGCGTGACCCATTGAATGACCTTAAACATGTAGTCGTGGTTGGTTTAAGTAGTTCAGTAAGTCCTAGTTGTTCAATGATGTGGTAGGGCACAACGTTTGTCGCAGCTCCGTCGTCTATATGGACCCTATGTATTTTAAATTGGTTTATACATATTGTTATAAACATGGGGGCTATTGTTACCTCCTTCGTTTTCTTATCCATCTTGATGTTGTCATCATGAAAACTTAGAGGCTTAGGAGTAGTCCCATGAGGTGAGAACATCACCGCATGGATGGAGGGTTCGTTTGGGGGTAGGTCCTCACTTACTGGGATTGACGTTAACATGCGTACTAGAGCTTCTCGATGTGTTTGAGATGTTAGGACTAAGTCATACAAGCTCAGCGAAGTGTTCTTTTGTTTTAGTGCTTGTGTGACTTGTGTCAAGGCAGCTGCAAATTTTTCACCATTGGGGATGTTCCCATCGGTGCTGACCGGATCCATCAGACCCAACAGTTTTATCTCTCGTTTTGTTGGCTTTTCAGTTTTTGGAGCTGCCGTTTTAGGTGATTTGTGCCTTTCAGACAACTCACCTTTATTTCCTGTGCTTTGTTGATTGTTAGGTGATGACATGGGTACAGAGTTTAGGGGAGTGGGCTTAGGTGCCCCCAGAGCTAGCCGTTGGTGCNAGTTTAGGGGAGTGGGCTTAGGTGCCCCCAGAGCTAGCCGTTGGTGTCCTTTCTCCAAGCGTTCTCGCGTAAGCCTGTCTGTCAGGCGTTCTCGTGCATCACGTGGAGGTGGAGTTGACCTCGGAGTCTGAGATTACCCAGGAACCTTTATGATGTATGGAGTAGGGTGGGGCTGTGTGTGCGATTGGGTAGGAGTTTGTACCGGTAGCCTAACAATGTAGGGGGTTGGTCTTGGCGGAGGCCGGGCCTCTGTCATTGCAACGGCAAGTGGTACTCGAACTAAAAATGGGGTAGGCCAAGCATGAGGGGTTTGTGTACCTGCGGGGTTAGCCGGAGGGATGCGCACTATGTATGGTTGTTGGCGTGTCATGACGTTAAAGGTGGGTGTGTTGGAGGGCACTCGGATTATGAATGGCCGCCGCGGGGTGTGAGGTGATGGAGGTGCAGAGTTAGCGGGAGGGATCTGAACCACGAATGGTTTGTTAGACATTTCTTGTTTGTTTTCGGATGGATGGTGTTGATGCGGGGTACGCGGGAGTCATCATCACAATAGATTGAGGTGATTACGTATGAGGCCTCTTTAGCGTTTAGGGGGTCTTTATACACCCCCATGGTCTGGTTCTGCGGTTGGACGCGGTTAGCCCCGTCAAAGGTGATCTTGCCATCATCAATCATCCTCTGGATGTCCTGCTTCAAGGTGAAGCAGTAATCCATTCCATGCCCGTGGCGTTGGTGATAGTCGCAGAAGCGATCCATCCTGAATCCTTTGGGCACAGGCGGGTCATCCAGCATTGCCAGGCTTGGGTTTTGTACGAGCTGACAAAACCGGTCATGTATTTGGATAGCCGCTGGGGACAGTTGCTTGTGTTGCATCAATCCAGCCTTTAAGAGTTGATCAAAGAGCTGGGATGGCTTCATCGGTAAAGGCATGTACTGAGAGGGTTCCTTCCTCTCGATGTTATGCGTACGGTTTGTCGGGTTTTGTGATGAAGATTCTGGGGCTATTACGGGAGCTGGCTGATAGTAGTTGGTGGGGGGAACGGGTGGTTTATATTGATGTGTAGTGTTTGCTTGCTGTGCCCCTGCTATTGCTGCTATAGTTGCCTTGGCCTTCTCTTTGTCTTTATTAGTGTGTTGGTTTCTGAAGGCCAGGTACGCAGGGTTGTTGCTGTTTTGAGCAGCTTCCTCTATGTTTTTGATTTGTTCAAATGCTTGATTTAGATCGTGCACATTGAGATAATAGAGTTTGGACTTGAAAAATTCATTGACAGCCCCTTTCAGAATTGTGAGCAGATAGGTTTGAGAGATTGGGTCGTGCAGCTCGTTGAGAGCTGCGCTCCATCTCTGAATGAACTTCTACACCGGTTTGAGAGGTGCCTGCTTGATTTGCATGAGGCTGTCCAGTGTTGCATCAGGTTTTAAGTTGTACTTGAACCTGGTCACAAACTGGCGTAGAAGGTCATCTAGGGAAATGATGGAATTCCTGGGCAAGGCCCGGTACCAGTCGAGTGCCCTTCCCGTGAGGGACATGGGGAATACTCGTTGTATGGAGTGGGGCCATGCCTGAAGGAGTGCACATTCTAATCTAAACGTGATGAGGTGGGTGTTGGGGTCTGTCTCCCCATTATACTTGGTCAGCGTTGGAAGGGGGACACCCTTGGGCAAAGTCAATGGCGGGACGGAGGAGCTGATTGGGTCATCATTGTAGAAATCTACTACTTTCAGCTCCCCGTTGGCGATGGTTTTGAGGTGCTTTACCTCATCTGTTAGTTCCTGCATCAGTTTTTTAGCGTCCACACAATCTTGGACGTTTGGTGAGGCTACAGGCTGGGGGTGCAGGGCTACATACCAGCTAGATTGCTGGGTCGTGGGTTGAAAAGTCGAAGGCTGGGTGATCGGCGGTTGTGTCTGGGGGTAGTTAGTGGTGGGCGGTGCTAAGGCTGAGATGTTAAGAGGAAAAAATTATGGTTATTGTTGTTGCTATAGCTGAGGCTGTGCTTGAGGAGCAGTGATCGGGGGGATCGCGTGGGGCGAGACGTGGTGGTGAGGAATTTGATACGATGACGTCCCCCTTGCTGGCCATTGTCCCGCTACGTTGTATATGGGGACTCCTTGTTGGGTTGGGGCTTCTTGGGGAGCTGTATGTGCCTGGATATGGGGTATGAAGTGAGCTAATGTAGACGCGGGAATCACATGTGGCATCCCGATTACGCGAGGTGGGAACGTTGGTCCCATACCATCATGAGGAGGTGGTGCTTGTGAGGATGCACCCGCAGCTGCATTAGGGGCAACTGTTGGTGGGAAGGTGTGAGGTTGACGATCGCTCAGGAGCGGAATGTGCACGAGTGCTGGTGTTTCCGGTGGTGGCATCTAAACCTGGGTGAATCTAGGACATTGTACGGGCAAGACTTCCCCTATCTCGGGGTGGAAAATGGGGTTCATCTGTGCTTGGGGGCTCAAGGTGTGGTACGAGTCTCCCTGCTCAGATTGGGCAGCGAACTCGTCTTCTTCCTTTGGCTGAGGCCCTAGCACGGGTTGGTCCAATGATTAGCTCCTGTGTAGAAGGAGCTGACTAAAGAGCTCCGAGAATTGTTTTGGAACAGGGATTACATCATATGGGGAAGGGATGAACTCGTGTCCTCCCCTGTAAAAGAGCTCGAATTGCCTCTTTACTTCAATTTCAGCTCGATCGACCTCCAGGCCGGCTTGTATCTTAATGCAGATGAAATTATACTCGTCTTGAGTTATAACGTTAGCGGCTGGATCTCTCCCTTGTAACCTCAAAGACCGACGGGGCCCCATTGTGGATTGCCCTCCCAAATGTGGTGTGACAGACTGCTAGGCAGCCATGATGTCTGGGATGTTAACGTCTTGGGTAGTGGCAAAATAGTGTATTTGTAAACGCTAAGTGTTCGGCATAGACGCTGATCATTGTGCAGTGTAAACACTAAGTGTTCAGCGTAGACGCTGGTCTTCGGCAGCGTAAACGCTAAGTGTTTAGCGTAGGCGCTGGTCTTCGGTCAGCGTAGATGCTAAGTGTTCAGCGTAGACGCTGGTCTTCGGTCAACGTAGACGCTGTGCGCAACGTAGATGCTGGCGTAAGTGCGCAGCGTAGACGTTGGGGTTTTTGATCTCAGCGTAGACGCTGAAAGGTTGACAGCGTAGACGCTGAGAGCCGGGGGTTTAAATAGGGCATAGGGCAGCGAAAATGCTTATGAGTGTGGACGCTGAGGAGCGTACAGTCAAGTTGTTTAAGCGGAGGCCCTCCTTCTAGCGCCAATTTCTGTACCGCCTGAAATTGTCGGTCCCTGGCTGGAAGGGAAAATAGAGACCGTGGGATCGCAGAATGAGCACAGATGACCCTACCTTCGCCTGAGGACGTGCTGGAATGCACGAAGGTTGGGTACCTTGGGTGGTCCGCACGCGGATCAGACAAGGATTTCCCCGAGCGTCACCAAAGTGCTATACGCTGGGTTAAGTGTAAACGGTGTGGCGGGCGTAGATAGCGTAAGACGTAAACAAAGCGTGCGCAGCGTAAATGGTGTGAACAGGGCATGTACAGCGTAGACGACGCGTAGAGCGTAGAGTGTTTAAACAAGGTGTAAAGCATAAACAGAGTAAGCAGAGTGTAAAGCGTAAAGTGTTTAAACAGGGAGTAAAGCGTACACAGCGTAGACAGAGCATAGACAGCGTAAAGCGTAAACAAGCGTAAATAGGAATAATGTAAACACAGCGTAAACTGAAATTGTAAACTGTATTATGGGGTGAAAATGTAGTGCACCAGTCTAAACGTAGTTGTGGCTGAACACAAGGCGGACGTAAAGCCCCGGTGGACGTAGGGAGGTGGCTGGTTTGCACGGTAGGCGGAGCGTAGAGACTGTGCTCGGCGTATAGGACTTCCAGCGTATGAGGGTTTCAAGCTCTGGTTAAGTGCTATACGCTGGGTTAAGTGTAAACGGTGTGGCGGGCGTAGATAGCGTAAGACGTAAACAAAGCATGCGCAGCGTAAATGGTGTGAACAGGGCAGCGTAGAGTGTTTAAACAAGGTGTAAAGCGTAAACAGAGTAAGCAGAGTGTAAAGCGTAAAGTGTTTAAACAGGGAGTAAAGCGTACATAGCGTAGACAGAGCGTAGACAGCGTAAAGCGTAAACAAGCGTAAATAGGAACAATGTAAACACAGTGTAAACTGAAATTGTAAACTGTATTATGGGGTGAAAATGTAGTGCACCAGTCTAAACGTAGTTGTGGCTGAACACAAGGCGGACGTAAAGCCCCGGTGGGCGTAGGGAGGTGGCTGGTTTGCACGGTAGGCGGAGCGTAGAGACTGTGCTCGGCGTATAGGACTTCCAGCGTATGAGGGTTTCAAGCTCTGGTTTTGCAGCGTAATTGTTTTTTGGGTCTGCTTTGATAAATTTTTGCCGACCCTGAAAACGTGGAAAACTGGGCTTTTTATAGGGGAAGGGTTACAGGGAAAATCGAGTTGGGAGACACGTGGCGTGCCGACCAGGCGTGTACATTTAGAAACATGGTATATGCTGGGTGTATACGCTACATCAGGCCAGCGTATACGCTAGACTTGCTGGGCATGTGAACTTGGATGGTTGCTGGCGTATACGCTGAGCGTATATGCTGATGGATGTTGGCGTATACGCTGGGCATATACGCTGATGGATGCTGGTGTACGACTTGCTTCAATTCTTGCTCCTGTTGCACCTGCTGAGTGTATATGTGAGGCATGCATGCTGGGCGTCGGGCGTATATGCTGGGCGTAGACGCTGGCACAACACTTGGTAAAAACCGAGTGTTTCAGTCCTCAAAATTGCCATGTGTGACTCCAAATGCGGTCGATGTCGTCTGAGGGTCACAGGGATCTGCTTCTTGTTGGACAAGTGCCAGACTCGAAATTTTTTTTTTTGTGGTGTTTCAGTTCCCAGTGTAAAGCATGAGGACCTCTTCAAATTAGCAAGCATGTCAACACCATACCATAGTAATGATGTCAACCTTTGAAATTCTTTTTTAGCACATGTAACCATTCTCTGATAGCCAAGGTAGTCATTATTTCATCCCAAACTCTTGACATCCTATTATGACCTTATTTCACCTTCATGAGCACTTCTTGGCATGATTCAATAGCTACAAAATTAAGTATGGAGAGGGAGCATTGGTGGTGAACCTACAATAGTATTTCATGTTCTTTTTTGATGTCTCTTAAGTTAATCCTTGAAACATCAATAAAGAGGGGCCAATGAAAAACCTTAAGAAAAATTCATGTTGCAAGTGAAAGATCATAGCCAAGATTTTTGTTGTAATTTGATGGCGATCTAATGTTAGAAGCATTACCCTATTTTTCCATCAAAAATCCTATCCTATGGCCTTGTATTTACAATATTTTAAGGAATTTTCAATGTAAAAAAATGATATTTACATCCCACACATTGAAAATTGCATTTATTCTAGCTTGTGGAGATTGAAAATGCTCCACAAACTACAAATTCTATTCATGCTAGCTTGTAGAGGTTAAAAATGTTCCATGAGCTACAAATTCCATTCATGCTAGCTTATGGAGGTTAAAATGCTCCACAACCTACAAATTCAATTTATGTAAGCTTGTGAAGGCTAAAAATGCTCCACAAACTACAAGTTCCATTCATGCTATCTTGTGAAGGTTAAAAATGCTACACAAACTACAAATTCCATTCATGCTATCTTAGAAAGGTTAAAAATGCTCCACAAGTTGCAAGTTCCATTCATGCTAGCTTGTGTAGGTAAAAAATGCTCCACAAGCTATAAAAAGTGACATTTTTAATCTCACATGCTACACATTCTAGCTTCACATGCTATGGTAGTGTGCAGGATAGCATGTGGAATTTGGGCCTTAAATTCATATGCTACACATCTCAGTTACACACACTATGGTAGTATGTGGGGCAACGTGTGATACTTGGATTGTAAACCCACACATTGCACTTTGGCCAAGGAACAACTTGTAATGCTCAAAAACTATAATAGATGCTAACACAACATTTTTGTAGCTTATATATACCAAATTTGATGCATATTTCAAGACCTTTTTTATCAATATCTTAGTAGATCACTTAGCAAAAAATACCAAAATATTGCAATAGATTTTTTATACGCTTTTTGCAACTTTGGCAATGCTAATTTCTAAGCACAATACCTAGGGTAGAAATTTATTGCAACATAGATCAAATCTAGAAACTAGTGTAGACTCTATGCAAAACGTACCCTGCAATTTGCATCAAATCATAGCAAACGTATTAATTTTTCTAGCTTTAAAAGCCTTAATTTGTAGCCTTTATCAACCTCCATTTCTATATTTATTAACTAAAATTTTAATTGTTGGCGACCGTTTGGGACGCGACCGCCAACGAGTGTCCTCGAACAGGATTTAGGTGCCCGCTGGTCTCTGGCTACACCAAGGCCCAGATACCTCCAAATAACTCAGTAGTTAATGTGAGTATGTGTGTGTGCTGTTGCGGCGTGCGGTTGTGTGCAATGTAACGATTGCGTGTGTGTGAAATACAAATGACTT
>MNCI01001727.1:92781-115591 GCA_015680685.1 Gnetum montanum | reverse complement strand
CAACATCCCATCACATATGGAATAAAAGGCTTTCTCATTGCTCTCTTAAACTCCATTGACTCTCTCTTATCTTCACTACTAAACTTGAAATGGAAGATGATGAAATCTTAAGCAATCTAACCCTCCTTTTATAGGTACTAACAATTTGAACTCCCATCCAAGTGTCACCAACCAAGCTTCCTTCTTTTTAGGCATTCAAACCATTTGTCAGAATCCTTACCAAGTGGTGGATTAGTCACCTTCCCCACTTGTCAATCTTGTCGAATTCCACTTGTTTTACTTGTATGCTTCCACTTGCCTCATTTGAAGGAATCATAATGTTGCAAATATAAATAAAGCATAATTAAATATAATAGACACTATATCCCTAGTAATATTTACATGGTACTAGATACATATATTTCGTAGAATGACATCCTCAAGTTGGAGGCAATTGCCCCAAATAATGTTTTAATAAGATTTAAATCCCAATTTTGAAAGGACCATGTGATTGGAAACATGTTAAGCTCTTATGAAGAAAGGTATATAATGGATATATGCCTTTGGAAAGCATTGAATGTCTTAACTAGATGGTAGGCATTTTTGGCCAAGGTTGGCCACCAATAGCCTAAAGAAATGATGCAAGAAATTGAGTGTGACCCTAGGGATCCACCACAAACTCTAATGTAAACTTGCTCAAGGACTATCTTAGACTTCATAAAACTAAGATAACGTAGGAGAATGCTCATAGAAGAAACTAGACATAAGATACTGCAATTCACTATGTGAAAGTCTCAATTACATGTATGTAAAGCACCCTGTTGAGTAGGTGTGAGAGGATTAGGAGCTTCCCCAATAGTGAGATAATGAAGAAGATTAGTGTATTGCTAATTCTTATCATTCATGTTGAGAGTACTAATCAAGATATTAGGAGATTGTATAATAGGTGTTATGCACAATGATAATACGATTTAATCTCACATAGCTGAAGCATCACCATGAATGGAGAATGTTGCCATGGCATTAGCTAGAATGTTTTCAGAGCATGGAATGTAACTCAAGCTATGAGAAAAAAATAAAAGAATAAATTTCTTAGCCATTTCTAGATAAGAAAATAAGTAAGGATCCTTACAATCATAGTTACCATTAACTTGATTTATGATGAGCTAAGAGTTAGCATAAATAGTAATAATATTGACTTGATTTTATAAGGCTAGTAAGAGACCTTGTATTAGATCCTCATGTTCAGCTATGTTATTAGTGCATGGAAAGTCAAGATTGTAAGCTTGATAAAGGACTTTTTTGTAGAAAGAATAAGAATATATACTACACTAGATTTGAAGGAAGTATGTACTCTATCAAAGTAAAGGATAAAATTCAAATTTCTTCCATTAATATGTATGCTATGAACAATGTTGTTTCAAAGGAAGAGATAATGTCAACTATGGCATAATATTTGATAGAATATTGGGATAAAAAATAAACATCAAACTCAATAAGAAAATTCTTCCAATGAGCTCAATAATGATTATTAGAAGGATTGTTAGCAATCACTTTTGATGAGCAGTAAGTAGTCAGTATGCCCAACCATATGAATCACCAGTGTTCACTAAGCAATTTAGCCGAATTCTACAAACTTTAGATTTCTAAGTACACATTATCTAGGTAGTAAACTTAAGGATGTGATCATTGTCTTCTCAATTTCACTTGTGAAGGTACAATGGTATGGTTAAGTGTAACTAAGGCACATGATTTGTATAACTTTTATATTATTATCTATTCATCCTAAGCGTAAAAATAAAGTGATTAAATGCTAATTAATCTAGTAATCATATAATACCTTAAGCTAATCCTAACATAAGCATCTATTCCCCACTTGGCGTACACATCATGAACATGCCTCAACGTTACTAGGTTACCAAGTGTAAATGCTACTAGAATTACCAAGTGTTAACATATGCTCAAGGTGGTGGTACTTATGTGCATTAATTATTTGTATTCAACTAATTAATAAATGTGCATGAATGTAAATTACATAATAGTAAAGTGTATTAAATTAAACATTATGCTAATTCCAAGGCTACAAGGTTTATCAAGAAGTTTATCTTTATTTCAATTCATACAAAAGTGTCCAGGTACATCAGTGTTTGAATAAATAATCCATACAATTATCAACTCCTATTGAAGGTACTTAGAAAATATTCTACTATTACAAGAACAAGCTACAAGAGCTTTGCTATGCTACTAAATGAATGTTGTCATAAATGTAGTCGGTGCACACATTTATATAGGTAAGACCAAACACTCTATCGATGTGTATGTGTCAAGGGATACATGTTGAGAAGTACATGTTAACACAAATATGTTAACAATTATGCATTGACACAAATACATTGATACATATACATCAACAGGATCACATTGATGCATGCCCTTTGATGCTACCCAGCAATGATGGTTCATCATACCCTCACAATTGACTAAAAGCTTATTCTCAAGTGAACAAGAGGAGGAACAAGTTCTTACAAAATTTGGGAAGGTATTGATCCATTGACTGACTACTTGACTAATGCAAACTAAAGCTAATAGCCCAATTGTATGGATATATAACTTTTACAAAAATAGGTATTCATGAAAACAAAATTGAACACTGTTACAAAATTTGATAACAAAAATTCCTCTGATAGTTGAAGATAAGAAGAAAATCAAATGGTCCCAAGAGATGGAGGCTCTTGAGGTGTTGAAAGACCTTTCCCTACCTCTGGTGCATGTGGTGGTTGAGTTTGAGATTATGGTGGTTATCATTGTTCTACTGCAACTATGACTTTTGGTGGAAGATGAAATGCATCCAAGAATGCTTTCATCATCTTCTTCTTATCCAGGGATTGTGAACAGTTCACACAAAATCATCTGATGTGGGCCAGTATAAGAACATCCCACAAACAAGGCATGGTAGGGAACAATGTCTTAACATTGACAAACTAGGTAGCTAATTGCTTACATTTAATGTCAAATGCTCTGATATCATTTTGCAACTCATGGTAGTCATTCATTATTTTGGTCAAGTTCTCATTCATTGATCCTTGATGTATAAATCATGCTTTGAGAACTTCAAGTTTAGCATTAGTGTTTATAGCCTTTGCTTTGTGTCCTTATGGTGTTTGAACTCAGCCTTGTATAAAAGGTACGAGCTGGCTGCTTACTTTTCTAGTTATGACCTCGACTTTCCAGTAGTCAACATTTCCAAGTTTGCATAATGGAGGTTGGCTAACTTCATATACTCCTTCATCTACTTAATTTGCAACTCCTTAAGGTGGATTTCTACTTTGTTGTATGCATTGAGTCCATCAAAGATGGGCCACCACACATGACCTCCTTATTGGATTTGCTAGAGGGTCTCATTCACCTTTGCCTTTATCAACTAGATCCATTTTCATTCATCTCCTTGAGGGGCTTAACCTAGTCCCTGTAATGGGTTTCCACCTATTCAAATTTCAAGGCCTCATTCTTTCAAGTGGCTATCTCAATTGCTATTTTTTAATTCAAGACATAGACCTTCTTCATTAAGAGATTAGGATTCTTAGTCGCTAACCTCCTCAAATCTAAATTCTTCTTAGCAAGTTATTGTTGTTGTTGTTGCACAAAATCCATCATTTGGTCTTTCTAGTTCTTGACATTTTGCATGTAATAATTTTCCTTGGTCAGAACTAGATTTTCTTGGTGGACCTTTGACAAGTCCTTTTCAATGTTGTAGGTAGTGGCATTTGCTAAGGATTGGTTGAAGACCATAACCTCCTTTGAATTCTTAACCTCTTTTATTTTACTTTGAAGCTACTAGAAAGCTTTATCTATTGTTATAGCCTAGCTGAGAATAGCTGGATCAACTAGATGGGCTCTTAATTCCACAAACTTGGTAACCAATCATTGATTCTTATATGTGGATGCATCAAGTTGGACACTAGGAATAAGGAGCTTGCTCCTAGCTTTTAATAGCATTGATTAGATGGTAGTGATGTTATCTAGAAGATCAAAGAACCTTGGAAGCAATTACCTGATTCCTACAAGTTAATCTAGCAATTCTTTCTGCTAGGCTACACTAAAATTCCCACTTGTTACTCTTGTAGATGTTTGCACATCCCTAAGTGCAACAACATATAGAATATGGGTTGTAGGAGCATTGAGTGCTTCTACCACTCTATTAGCCACCACCTCTACCACTATTTCCTACCCTTTGTGTTGCATCATCAAGACAATTTCTTCCTCATCCTCCTCCAGGTGCATTGAGAAAGCAGCAGTGTTCCCATAGATCTCTAGGAATTGTTGTTGTCCCTAATGGAACAATGTTACTTCTTGAGTACTAGGATTTGGCCTTGTAGGCATTGCATCCTTTGGAGAAAAAATAGTGGCATAGTCTCCTCTATCTAGCTTATGGTTCTGGTAACCTCATTGAGATGGCTCATAGTTGGGCAATAGAGTGATCGGTTACCACCATTTAGTCCTACCTGCCTCTACTACAAAAGTTGCTCACAAAGCTTGTGCATGCGCTCAATGATAGCATGAGCCTCTAGCATTTTTTTCATCATGAGTGGATGGTGGTGGTGGTTTCTTCTCTTCTTACAACTTGGAGGGCACCTTATCCTTCATCATTTTTGTCCAAGAGGTAGTAGGAGCATGACGAAGGTTATCGTTAGAATATTAGGCTATTCCTCCCCATTTGCACACTTTTTGAATTAGGCATGGAAAGGGGAGTGCCTTTCTCCCATGCTCATTCTTCTTGAAGTGATTTTCAATCTCTAACTAGATCAACTATGAGAATATAATTAGAAATTTACTGCTTGAAGAGGCATAGGCATGGGCAAAGAGGGTCGTAACTTTACTTGGCCTCCTCGTTGAATTGACGTGGTAGGCCATGATTTTGAAGTACATCCTCTCTGCCTTAGTGAATGCGTAGTATTCTTTATGATTGACTCCATTGTACCACTGGATGCACTCCTTTTTCAACTTTTGATCTACTTATATTGAGATATGAGCCAAGTTTGCCCCAGTATTTGGCAACTTGAGGGCCTAAGAGATGGCCTCCATTGAGTAGGATACATTGATTTCCTTGATCTTCATTGTGGCATCAACCTACTTGTTATTCCATAAGAGGTATGTTTCCCTAATATACCATTCCCCAATGGAAGGATGGGCCACAAGGGAGAATTTTGAAGTTGTTTCTTAACTTCTTCTGGAGCCATGTCCAAGAAAGGATCAAAGTTTAGCTCTTGGAGGATTACACTTTAGACCTTCTTAGAATAAATTTTCTATAGGTAGGCATCAATCAAAGTGACCTCAAGGTTTGGTCTAGGTCATGGTACCTCATCTTGGTGTGATTACTATATTTTAGGGGTAAGAATTTTTTGGATAGATTTGACTTAGAGCTCCTCCTAAAGAGGTCCCATTTCATGGATTTTTGCTACTTGTTCTTGTGGCTACTTCAGCTGCTAGTCCCTTCCAGTTCTTGGCCACTTGTCCCTTGGTTGCGATGTTCTTACCTTGACTCCGTGTTTGGGTCTTGGTGCCATCTATAATCACAACATGACCAAGGATTAGCATTTGATGTGTAACTTAGAAGACTTGTATACCTTATCTTATTTGATCTTATTACACTTTGGCTATATTGTGATTATGGTAGATTGATTATTTTAATATTATTTTTCTTAGATGGCTACCAAAGTTCATTGGAAAGGTTTAACTCTAATGAATTAGTGATTTTAATATTAGTTTATTAGTTAAACCTTATGGGAGTTAGAAAAATTTCAAAAAAAATTTCATTAAACACCTAAGATTTGTGGCCCCCACAACATAAAGCTCACCTTTGGTAGTTGTAGGAATGAAGAATCGGGTTAATTAGACAAGCAGTTGGAAAGTTATGGGCTTTGGAAAGCTCTAGGCTATGAAAATAATAAAACCTCATTTTACATGTGAGAGAAAATGAGAAAAAATTGGCTAAGTGTTGTATTTATAGGTTTTTTTTGTTGCATCAATGTGATTACATCGATGGGATTATGTTGACATAGGGGGCTACGTCGATGGGATCCCCTTGATTTCACAGTAGACCAAAATTTCAACATTCAAAAAACTAAGTAAAAACAAAGAGTTTTGTCATAAAATTGGAGTCTAGAGGAAGCTAGAAGAGCCAAGAACATTATGAAATGTGTGAAGAGGGCTAGCATAGACACAAAAAGAAGATTTAATTTGAATAATATGAGTTAAGGAGTGTAAAACTAGATGCAATTGATATGGAATGTGATAGATTGACAAGCAAAAATGTCTAAGGAATGAAGAACTCAACCAATCCAACCACTAAGTATGCAAGTGGGTCCCCATAGTAGGCTCATGCCCTTAATGCCCTTACATGCCCTCAAAAAAAGGAGTCCATGGGCCCCATGTATGATTAATGATTATGGTTAGTTAAGGACCAAATCACCAAAGAAACCATCAAATAATTATGACCATATCAAACAATAACATTGAAATAATATGAGAAAAGGTAGTGAGGTGAGTGATGGGAAGCATAGGTGGATGAGGAAGTGTGGAATAGAGTCCCATATCATGGTCACATGAAGTTTGAATTAAGACCAACCACCTCTAGTGACTTTGCATTGACACTTTTAGACTAGTCCACCCCTAAGGTGCAATAATATCCCACTAGATCAATCACCATTCCAAAGAGAGAAGAAAAGAAAAGTAGGAAGTGGAAAGGGCCTTAGTTAGAGGGGTGTCTTCAGGCATGGGTAACATGTCTTTCCAACCCCATAACTAATGCTTGTAGCCTATTATTGAGTCTGAGTGTGCTTTGAATTCTAATTTTTTATGAGAACTAGACCATGCAAAGACTTAGCTTCCTATTCTTGGCTGACATAGGAATGTCAAAGGATCCACAAAGACATTAATGCACCTAAGAGGGTAGGAAAGTATAAAAAGTGTCAAATTCCCTTGAAGTCACACCCTTGTCTATCCATTTAATCCATCCTAAGTTTGGAAACTACCAAGGTCACAAGTTCATTATAAGTTAAATTTAACAACAGACCTCATATTTCCAAAATAAGGGAACATCATAGATTTGTGTGGATCAATCGATGATGTGTACTTACTACCTATTAATCATGAAAAGAAACAATGTATCAATTATCAACATCAAAATTCAAATATAGAACCCTTACATTTGTAATAAAATAACATTATAAAGTACAAACCACCATCAATTAGCAACTACAATCACACTAAGTCTTAGTGACAATAAAGAAAGAAAAGAAACTCATAAGAAAAATGCAGACCAAATAAGGTAAAATATAGAAAAAATTGTAAAATACTTAAGAGATAAAAATGTACTATAAATGATGTAAAATAAAAAAGGATGAAAAATAGAAAAAAATGAAAAACTAAGGAGCCACTTTAATTTTTTTAGCATGGATGGCCATCTTTCCCATGACTTGAAAGGAGAAAATTCAAAAAATCAAGCATGCTTGTCTATTTGTTAAGGGGTTGTGGTCACTAGCTATCCTTGGTTCTTAGAAAGGCTTGAGTTGTTATGTGTTGACTAGGAGTTTCCTACTTGGGCTTTCAAGTTTGTAAATTAGCATTGCTCCTAATGAAAAGGTTTCATAAATAATATAAGGTCCCTCCCATAATTTTTGGAACTTAGTTGATTGTGGCATGCGCATGGGATTCCAATATAGAACCTTATCTCTTAGTTGAAATTTCACCTTCCCAATTCTATAGTCATGCCATTGCTTGTTATAGGCCTTGTGAATTTCATTACATGATAGGACCACTAGTTGATTCTCATCTAGCAAGTTGAGATTCATTAACCATTCCTTCTATTCTAGGTTTAGCCCTAGGCTATGGACACAAGCTATTGAAAGTGTATAGAGTTCTATTTGGATAGGAAGTATTGGTAATTTTTCATCCATGAGCTCATAGGGAGATTAGTTAATAGGAAGTTCCCATGTGGAACGATAGGCCTAAAGGGCATCATTGTGTTTGAAGCTCTAATCCCTCCTATATTTACTAACAGTTCTTGTTAGTATTTTTATTATCACCTGATTGGTGACCTCCGCTTGACCATTGGCTTGGGGATGATATGGAGTTGTTAATTTATGTTCAACCCTCAAGTGTTGCATGAGTTTCCAAAATGTGGTGCCTATAAAATGAGTTTCATTATTTTAAATAACTACACACGGCATCCTAAACCAATTTATAACATGCCATTGTACAAATTAGGCCACTGTAAAGGATGTGTGCTTGGGAATGGTGATAGCTTCTACCCATTTTGTATAGTTGTCAATAGCTACAATTATATACACCTTCCCATTGGACATGGAAGTAACAAACCACACAAAAGTAATGCCTAAAATGTCAAAGGGCTCTAGTGGTTGAATCCACTATTGGACCCCTTGATATGAGCAGTTATCCCACCATCACTTAGATAATGATCACAGAAGTGGATGGATGAAGTGATGGATGTCCTTGAAAAGTATAGGCTAGTAATACCCTTCCAGGAGGATTTTAATGACCATTCATCTCCCAGCATAATGGCCCCTAAAAAGGCCCTCATGTGCATCTTGGAGAATTCATAGTTAATCATCATTAGGAACATACCATCAAACCATGCCATCAATGCAAACCTTGTAAAGGTTGTCATTAATCTCCATTAAATGTTTAACCTAGTGAAGAACATTGTGTTTCTTCTTGTTGTCCCACTCTTGTAACATCTATGAAGTGAGTAGGTAGATGAGGATGCCATAATACTAGTTTTTTTCTCGGGGTTTCATTCAATAATAGCTCCAACAAAGAGAAGTTCATCAAGAAATTGATTTAAAAGTGGGCTCTCCTCCTCTTTATTATCAAATTGCAATTGAGACAAGTGGTCAGCTACCACATTCTCAATTTTCTTCCTTTCCATCATAGTTAAATCAAACTCTTGCAAGATTACCTAATTACATTATGATCCATGTGCATAAACACCTTGTATCCAAGCACATAGTGCCTAAATTTCTCTAAGTCATACACCACTGCCATTAGTTCTTTCTTAGTGATGGTGTAGTTTAGCTATGCATCCATAATGCTTCTACTTGCATAGTGGGTGTAATAGGGATGTTTTTGATCATCCAACTATGTGAGCACAACTTCTAAGGGTTAATTGGATGTGTCCATCATAATATGGAATGGTTAAAACTAATCAAGTGCTCATAGGATTAGTGTTTTTATGAAGTTTTGTTTAAGGTGTTGGAATGCATGTTTGGATTCCTCGATCCAAACAAATAGAGCATCCTTCTTTATTAGCTCCACTAATGGTTTTGCAATCTTATAAAAGTTCTCAATGAAGCACCAATAATAGCTAGTGTGGCTAAGAAATGGCTTCACATCTTTGATAGTTTTAGGTTGTCGGGTTATTTCTTGGATGACCCTTATTTTTTTTCAAGGTAGACCTTAATCCCCTTCTGTGATATTTTTTGCCCCAATACAATGCCATCTTGGACCATCAAGTGGCTTATCTACTAGTTGAGCTTTAAGTTTGTCTCCATACGTCTTTTCAACACTTGATCTAGATGGTCCAAGGACTACTCAAACGTAGCCCCATAGGTGGAGAGGTCATCCATAAAGACTTCCATCCCACTACTAAATTGCTATTAAAAGATGCCTAAGGACAAGGTGTTGAAATGTTGCAGGGGCATTGCATAGGCCAAAAAGCATCTTTCTATATGTAGAAGTCCCATAGGGCCTTGTGAATGTGGTTTTGGCTTGATCCTTAGGTGCTATCTAGATTTGGTTATAGCCATTATAATCATCCAAAAATCTATAATAGCAATGCCAAGAAATTGTGTCCAACACTTGGTCCACCAATGGAAAAGGAAAATGATTATTGAATGTTTCCATGTTCAACACTTTGAAATCAATGCATACCCTCCATTTCCACCTTTCTTTGGCATAATCACAAGTGGACTAACCTACTCACTATGCACAATGGGATAGATGAACCTTGCCTTGAGGAGTTTCTCAATCTTCTTTTTGATGATTCACTTAATTTTGTGGTTCAACCATTCCTATGGCTTCCTCTTTAGTTTAATGAAGGAATTTATATAGATCCAATGTTGGCATATCCTTGGTTCAATTCCTATCATCTCTTGATATGACCAAGACAAGGTTGTTGGACATTTGCTAATGACCTCCAACAACTTATGTTTCTATACAGGAGCAAGATTGGCATTGATGATGACCAACTTATCATTATTCAGAAAGGCATATTCCATTCTAGCTAATAGAGTCTTTAACTCAAGGGGCTCCTATTTGAGGCTCTTAGGAATTGCCAACTCTCCCTAATTGATTTCATCATGTTCATTAGAGAGTTGGAAATGGACTTGCTCTAGTTCATTCATGCCTTTAACATAGGCACTTGTGAGGCTCTTAGTCTATTCCATGCATAATGTTGAACTACTCTGTATTTTAGTTCTCAACCACTGGGTGCCCTCCTATTTTGTGGCTATTGCATACAAGCATCTTTGAACCTCTATGAAATCTACATATTTCCTACATGCTATGAGTGTTGTAGTTTTGATAGTCCATAATTTTTGCATGTAGTTGCATCCTAGATCACTATACACAATGCATAAAATGTGCTTCTTCTTTATCTTTCTAAATTCATTCTCCTTGGAGATCTTTAAGGCAAGATCTCTGATTCTTAGTCGTGCATCAATTGTACTCAACCAATCTCTTTCCATAATGATATGAAAGTCCCTCTTACAGTTACCCATTTGTATCACCATGAAGTCAACAAGATATGACCATCAATAGATGGTGGTCACAATGTTCTCCACCAATCCCAAGGGTACAGTGATGGACTAATTTGCTAACTCCAAGTGAATGTTGCACTTCTTGAGTGGAGGCAAGTTCCAAGCTTTGTACATTTCTTATAAGATTAAATTAACACTAGAACCTGAGTCTAGAGGATCCTTACAACATTCATTTCTAATGATTTTCAAGTAAATGATGGAACTCCCAAGATCAAATATCTTCCTGGAAAGATGGTCAGCCCTTATCCAATCAGTAAGAACATGGGTTAACATTACAGTATACACTTTAGGAGATATTTGGTTTGAAGGGAGGTCAAAGGACATTATGGAGGAGGAAGGAGTAGAAGTAGGTAAAACAACTACAGGTGTTTGTAGGGACTTGGTAGGACTATTAGTTCTAAAAAAGGATCTTTTTGAGGCTTAGTTTTAGAACCACTTAGTTGAGGGGACTGGCCGTAAGTTCACAACCCTTGTGACGTTTCTATTCTATAGTTGGGCTGGTATTTCACCCTGTATAGATGGAGTAGGTGGAAAAGGAGTTGACGATTAAGGTGCATGAGTAGAAGGATGTGGAGGATAATTGTAAATGGAGACTATCCCATTGGAGATGATGCTCTATAATATTTAGGAAGGTAGTAGTGGTGCTGAAAAGAAGCATGACTAAAAGGATCACATGGAGAAATGGATTGATGAACATAGTACTCATACAGATCTAGCTGATGGTAAGGGTATTGCTACCTTGGTGGTGGCATCTTTCATGACTATGGGTGTTGCCATTGCTACTACTACTCATGAGGTTGAGGTGGTGCTCCACTTGAATAATAGGCTTGTTGGTGGAACTACCTAGAATTGCCTTGAGGATAAGGCAACCTCTTAGGTGCTTGCCATTTTTCCAAGAAAGGATTAAAAATGTACATCCTAGATTCCTACAAGTATGACACAATTGGAGAACATCTCTTAGGATGTTTATATTGGAAAATGTCACACCCATCATCATCTATTTTAGAATCCACAACCTCTTCCACTATAGAAACTTTGTACTTACCCCTTTGATGCACATGTTTATCTTTCTTCTTTCTCCTTCTATCATGAACACTACCTCCTTACTCTTTGTTCTTATCATTAATCCTTAGAGCCATTTAGAATTTCTCATCCAAGGAATCCCACATTTTATCAACCTTGATCAATATTTCAAAAATAGATGTGTGTATCGACAAGGTTTTTCATTGCACCACTTCATCAAGTGGTGACTTGTTCTCATTATCACAAAATTGAACCTTCCTTTTGCAAATGGAAGGATCCTAGTTGTACTCCTCTATACTTTCCCTTTTCCTCAGCTCACCTTCTTCCTTACCCACCTACTCAATTAGCCTTTGGATCTGATGGGACCTTAGCTCTGAAAGCCTCCTTTGGGCATAGATCCCAAGAGTTATCCTTATTTCTATTTGGAGCCCATCTATGATGTGGTGTAGTTGTTCCCTTTGAAAATACCCATGGCCTAGGAATCAGTGCAACAAAAAGTAATACTTGCTCATGGCCACATCCAAGAACTCATGTGTACCTTATTTCCAACCTTGAATTTGCCTTCTCAAGCTAGACACTTGGGAGTACATCTAATATTTATCATTAAACAATCTAATCATTGTGCTTCATTATCATATTGATTCTAGTTCCAAGGACTAATACAAATTTTTATCTTCCTTGATAAGTGTCCTAGAGAACAACTTCAATTTCTACCATTTATTCTGTATGTTCTATAAGGCACATACATCATGAAAGGCTTGGAGATGATTCAATCGATCTAAATTATATCCCCCTTTGAAGTTAGGCATATTATTCATGTCCAACTATTTGATCTAGTTGTCCTTCACATGCCTTGGTAACCTCATAGCCTCTACAATGTGTAGCATGTTTCTGATGATAAGTAGAGGCTCATCATAGTAATAGTGTTCTTTGTGGTCCCTATCATGGCCATGATGCCTATGATGCTCTTTGTTGCCCCTTCTTTCTTTCTAGTGGACCTCCCTTAATTACATGACCATGGTTTCTAGTATTTTTGTGGGATCTATGGTCATCTTTATCTTACCAGTCACCTCCATCATGGTTTCTTTCCCTATGGCTTTGGTCAAAGTTGAAAGAGGAAGATGATGAGAACAACGAAGGAAAATAGGACAGAGAGCCAGCACAAGAATGATGCTTTCTACTCCATCTTCTTTGGTCCCTACCATAATTTCCATGTTTGTCATTATCATGATGGTTATCATTGTCCTTGCCTTAACTCCCTTCCTTTGAGGCTCCACGATCATGGGATTTGTTCTTCCCTAAACCAAGGTTATCTATGGTGGATTGTAGATGCTGATTGAGGGTCTCCTCATCAAGAAGAGGAGGAGATTAATGTATTGAAAAATTCCTAAGAAGAGATCTTCCCCTTCCTTTTGGCCCAATACAAACATGGGATTTGTGAATTATTTATCTTTTGATGCCTCATTGTGAGCTTCCACCTGTTGATCTTTCTTTCTCTATGCCTCTATGGGAAGATAATCCCAATAAGCATGATCTTACACCTTGTACTCAACATTAAGTCTTTTGATGTCCAATATGGAGCAACATTGCAAGAACTAATATATTGGGAGGCAACATCATGTTTCCCTCCATGTCCCTCCACTACCATTGTTCATCCTAGTGTAACATGAAAGTGAAATATAGAGTGTACTCGTCCAAATGCATATAGATCACTTTGCATTATTAGGGCATAAGTGGTTTTAGGCCTTCTTACCTTAGATTAGGATTACCCATGAATGGTGGTAGAGAATATTCTCTACAAGAAGAAGCCATGTTAGTGTTTAGGAAACAATGTGCTTTTGGGAATTCTTTATTATATTAATCATTTTAGCTTTAAGTTCTTTACAATATCATTAAGTAATTTCACTGACATTCTAGATAGTTCACATAACTAACTAAAGTTCCTAGAAATGATGCCAATGATGAGCATTAAGTAGTCCCTACACCTAATCATACCAATCACCAGCGTTCACTAAGAAATCTAGTCAAATTTCATAGACTAGCTTTCTAAGTACACATTATCTAGGTAGTGAACTTAAGGATGTGATCGTTGTCTTCTCAATTTCACTTGTGAAGGTAAAATGGTTTGGTTAAGTGTAACTAAGGCACATAATTTGTATAACTTTTATATTTTTATCTACTTATTCTAAGCATGAAAATAAAGTGATTAAATACTAACCAATCTAGTAAGCATCTAATGCCTTAAGCTAATCCTAACATAAGCATCCATTTCCACCTATTATACACATCTTGAACATGCCTCAACACTACTGGGTTACCAAGCATAAATACTACTAGGTTTACTAAGCGTAAACATATGCTCAAGGTGGTCATACTTATGTGCGTTAACTATCAATATTCAACTAATTAATTAAGGTGCATGAATGTAAATTTCATAACAATAAAGTGCATTAAAGTAAACATTATGCTAATTCCAAGGCTATAAGTTTTATCAATAAGTTCATCTTTATCACTGTTCACATTGAAGTTTCTATGTACATTAGTGTTCGAATAAAGATTTGTACACTTCTCAATTCCTACTATGGGCATCTAGAAAATATTCTAATTGTTACAAGAACAACCTGCAAGAGCTTTGCTATGCTACTAAATGAATGATTCCATAAATGTAGTAGGTGCATGCATTTATATAGGTAGGACCAAACACTCTGTCAATGCATCTTCTCATGTGTCAATAGGTACGTGTCAATGCATACACCTTGACAGGATCGCATTGATGCATACCCATCAATGCTACTCGACAATGATGATTCATCAACTTTAAGAATGTTCTCTTTGCAAATAACAAATACCTTAGCATTAAGAAGGCAATACCTCTAGTTGTTAAGAGCGAAGACACGACTTGGATAGGATTCCTTTATGTTAGATTATCTAGTCTCACAATCTAACAAAGGATGAGATATATAATATATGAGGAGATTAACTCCATCTTCTCATCTTTGAAAGAGTATGGTGGATATGGAATGGTGAGATTTGGAAAGATAAAGAAAAAATGGGTTTATTGAATTATGAAGGATATAAAATGGGAATGGTAGTTAAGCTTCTTTCATGGAATCAAAGGCATTTTGATACTCCTCATTCCAACTGAAAGAGATGGATTTTCAAAGAAAGTGAGACAAAGGATGAAGATGATCAGTAAGATTGAAAAGGAAATAGCAAATTGATTGAAGATGACATTGTAGAATACACATATCTCAAATATTTCTAGATGGTATAAGATAGCTTTCACGTTGTTGAGGTTGATAGCTATACCTTAAAATACAAGATAACCCAATATATTGCTTGTAAGGACTCCAAAAATATATTTCTTGGGATTAAGACATAGCTTAAAATTATCATAGTAAGTTAAAACTCAGTCTAAGTTAGAAGCATGATCAATTGCTAGGGTATATTTTATGATCAAATCATCAACATAATCATTAACTATTTTAAACATCATATCATTAAAGATGAAATTCATAACTTGTTGATAAGTAACTCCAACATTTCTTAAGACAAAAGGGAATTTTAGAGTAATAAAATATTTTCTAAGAGGTCATGTAAGTAGTATATTTCTATGCTTTGGATTTATCTAGATTTGGCTGTAACCAAAAAATCCATTAATAAAGGATAAAATAGCATGACTAGTTGTGGAGTCTATGAGTTTTTTGATATTAGGTAAAGAAAATTCATTCTTATGAGTAACCTTGTTAAGGTCTCAAAACTTAATGCATATACAAATGAAACCATTCTTTTTTGGAAACCATAATCATGTTTGAAACCCAATTAGAATAGTCAACAAGATAGATGAATCTAACATTATAGAGTTTAGTAATCTCCTATTTTATAACAAGATCTATAGTAGGATGATTTTTCTAACCTTTTGTTTGACAAGTTTAGAGCCTTCTTCTAATATAATGTTATGTTAAAATAGCTTTGGCTATAGACCATGCCTATCATTATATCCCTGAGCACAAGCAATTGGATGCTTTTGCAAATTTGTTAAGATAGCTTTTCAAAGATATTAAGAGAGAAGAACACTAAGCTGAAGAGTCTTTTGTTCACCCTTATGGCTTAGCATAGGTAAGTCAATGAAGTGATCATTCATTAAAATAGAATTCCAATTAAGAAAAGAGAGGTCTAATTGAGATAGAATTTTATTCTATGTAATGTCTAAAGAAAATATAGAAGCTAAACTTGATTTTAAATCAAGAAAAGAAAGATTTAAAGTCTAACATACCTATCTTGTAGGGTTTCAATGTGTTACTTTAAAATCTTGAGGGATATTTTAACATAAGTACTGACATGAAGTTAGTATATTTTAACATGTCAGAATCAATTGAGAGATTTAATGTGAAAAATAATGTTTTCAACACTACGTCATTTTTTACGTTTCTTACAGGGATGTAGCAACACCTAATCTCCTTGTCATTGAGTCTATGTTCTTTCTCATGGATAAAAATAGCATCCTATAAAATAAATGAAGAAAACTAGGGTCCATCTGGAATATACCACTTTTTGACGATGCTACTCTGATGTCATAAAAGTTGTGGGCTTACCAGGGAGTAGTAGATTTTCTAAAATTTACAGCACTTACTTAAATGTTGTGATATGAATAGGCCTAGAAGAAGAAGTTTTCCTACAAGCTTTGAAGGGAATCTTACCAAGATTCTTTGTAGAATTCATAATAATAATATTTGAAAAATTGTCCAAGACTAAAGAGTTATCTAAGGATGTCCTAGTGTACAAAAATGCTTGGACAGGCTGTGGAAGAGAAGGGAATACTGGCAATTTAGTGTCAATAATACATTGCTCCTAAAAATCCAAACTTCTAGAGCAATGTCTAATCCTCCAAGCTCTAAATTTTTTGTTGATAGATAAGTTAGTAGTTTAAGAGTTATAATTATTCCAAGTTAGCCTCACTTCAAATAAAACTAAATTTGACATTATTATGCAAGTTTGTTATTCTGGATGTGCAAAGTCTTGATCACTTGGAGTTTTTATAGAATCTATTACAAGATATTTCCTAGCATCACAACTAGAGACCTTAGGCAATGTCCCATTTTGATGTCTAGTATGAGGAATTAAGACTACATAGGTTTTGAAATAAATATAACAACCAAGGATGGCTTCATCATTTATGAAATGAAGTCCATGGAGAAAACACAAACTAGCCAAAGAGGTCAAGGATCATCCTAAGGCCTAAAAGAAAGTATCAAGGTTTTTTTAAAAAATAAAAGAGATAAATAGAATATGAAACTAAACATTAAATGTGCTTATTTTCAATCCAAATAAGCACCAATGATGCTAAATTTATTGACATCATGAGAGTAGTAGAGGAGTTTGAACTTAGGTCCACTAATGAGGTTTAAAGTGTTTAAAAGTGACTATTTGAAGGAGAATGAGTCAAGTACTTTAATAAGTTCAATACGGTGGGAATTTTGTGTGCTTTAAGATTAAAGCATCCCTACCAAAGTCTGGTAAAATGTGTAGGCCTAATAAAAAGCTACTTAGTGGAGAAGGTTATTTTTATAGTTGTGTAGATTAGAAGTAAGTTATCATTACTTGGGCCCCAACTACATTGATGTATTGGCTAGGTTTTCTAGAGAAGGAAACAAAGATTGATCATTTAAAGCTTAGCTTAGCAAAAATATTACTCATGGAGGAGTGGGTTATGTCAGGGAAGAAGAACATCATCAATGTACTCAAGGGAACAAATGAAAATTTGAAGAAGTTATTCCCTTTATTTATTGAAAGTCTATTTTGTAATAAGATATGCCAAAAATGAATGTTGGCCTAAAGGCAGATGTATGGGTTATATGGAATGATGTCCTAAGGGAGGGTAGTCAATTAAGCATTGTTTATCTATTAAGGGATAGCTAAAGAGCTAGAGAAACTATTCCAAGAGGATAAAAAAGAAAAGAAGAAGATGGTGAGCAAGAGGCTTAATTTTAGGTTTTATTACGGATTAATAAAGGCTATGGAAACATTATTTTTAAAATGCAGGGAGAAGCATTCTAATTTTTCTTCAAAAGCAAACTTCAAACCTACACTGTGCCAACACATGAGGAGTCTAATGTTTGTGTATAGCATTGAAGGCAGTGGTCCTTTGACATTCGTATCAAAGGCTAGAGAAAAAGCGGACTCATCCATGTCTGAAACCATTAAAGAGCCTAACAAGAAAATAAGCAAAGAAAAAGAAGCAATGAAGGAGGCAATATTGGAATGTACCTTAGAATAGTGGTGAAAGGAAGAGCTTCAAGAAATATCTTCAAAGACCCTAGAAATAAAGGTCCCCTAGGTAAAGATAGAACAATGAATAACTAAGTGTATCTCTATCAATCATATTTTGCTAAGTGTAAATGATGTGATGTATTTTTTAGTTTTAACATTATTAAAGAATGATGCAATACTAACACATTGATTATATTTCTGAGACTACCGAAGAAAAGATAGCCTTAGAACAAATTTGTGAAGGTTTGAAGAAAGGTATGAGTAGAGAGGAACTAGATTTCTTGAATGACTTAGTTTCATCAAAGGAAAATGTAGGGGAAAAAGAGAGTTTGAATTCTTTTTCTAACCTCTTTAGTTTAAACCTTGATGAAATAGGTCAATAGGAGTAAGAAAGAAAAGAGAAAGGGATGGATGAGCTGCTAGAATTGGAGATCCCATCTCCATCTTCTATAAATATCACTCATCCAACTAGCAAACCAATTTTGAGTAATTCAAAGATTTGTAAATGGATGAAGGAGGTAATGAATTCAAAGCTCTCCACATAATATGGTAAGTATGTTTGATGTTAATTCAAAAATTAAAATTCAATATTATAGATGTAGAAAATAAGTACCATTTCTCCTCTTTTCTAGAGATTAAAAGGAAAAGTTGGGCTTGTGTAAAAGACAAGAAACTAATGCTAGAGGGTTTGGAAAAAGATATGGATGGAAGCTAAACTTAATCTCTCTAGAATAAGGTAATAAAATTAAACATTATCACTAAAATAATAATGTTTAATGTTAGTGATAAAGAATTTGATGTTCTATTTTGTTATGCAAAATTAAGAGTTAATCTAAATAAGGATCAGGTAACTTTCCATGATCCAATAATAAATGTAGATATAGTAGCGAAGAAGGTAGCTGTAAAAAAAATAAGCATAGATCTTAATTATGTCAAGGATGTGGAAGTATTGGCTATAGAACAAGCCAACATAAATGCCATACTCCTAGACTCCTTAGAAAAAGTACATAAAAAGGAGGATAAACATGAGAGGCAAATAAGGATGGTATCTAACTAGGTGAAGCTATTAGAGGAATAAATAAGAGGCACCAATATGGTTAGATACAACTCTCCTCACCATGCATACTAGAGAGAGAAAAATTAAACCATGGATTTTCAAAGGACTTTAATGAAGCAAAAGAGTTCAAAATTAGCAACGACTCATTCCATGAAAAGCCTAGGAAACTTTGCAGTAGCATGGAAGAGTTGGGCTAGGAAACATAAAATAAATAAGTGGTAGTATAAAAGAGAATACTATAGGTTATTAAAGGAAAATAAAATTTTATTTGTAGATAAGAAAATGAAAAGTATATTTATTATACAAACTAAGTAGGAAGAATTATTCAAATATTTTTCAAATACTGTGGTAATTACAACACCAAAGAAACAACAAAGAGGTCTTCAAGGGGAGCTTGTAGAAGAAGGGGACGATGATGATATCACCCTAGAAGAATTAAAGGCTTATGAGGAAGAATGAGCTAGTTTTCTATTAAGTATTCTAAGTTCAGCATTTAATACATTAGATACAACCAACCTGAGTTTGAAGAAGATAGAAGAAAGAATACTAGAAATGTATAAAGAAATGCAAGGTAGGCATCAAAACTTTAGATAGTTATTTTATTTTATTCAATAGAATGAAAAATAAAACTAACAAGCTATTTATTTTAATTTTTTCTATAAACCCTAGAGAAAGTAGCTAGAGACTAGTAGAAGAACCCACCCCTATGAAAATTGATAAGGAGGAAGAGAAAGAAACTACTAGAAATAAATAACATAATTTTTAACATTCAAACATTATTTTTTATGTCTGATGAGACACGATATGCACAAGCCACGATATCGCGGTCACTGTGATATCGTATTCCCTGCGATATTGCGTACGCGATATCGCGTCGTTCCCTGCGATATTGCGTACGTGATATCGTGGTCTGCTACCAAATCTATAAATAAGAGGCGGCACTCCCCTCATTTGAGATCCTAGGTGTAAAGTAGCGAAGCTCTGGCGGATTGATCACCCCAGAGATAGAATATTTTCCATGTGCCCGCAGTAGGAGTCCCCCAAGTGAACGGTTCTTTATTCGAGCAGCTTTGTACCTGAACGCAAGTTGTGTACGGCAATAAAGACGAGCTTTGTGGATAAACCTTGCAGTACATGGATAGGTTTATTTAATGTTATTTATTGCTTTCCTAGTAACGCGGCATGAGTACGACTTGGTTACGAGCATTGACGAATGTGTACGGCTAGCCAAGGAATCGGCTACTCATCGCGATTAGATTCTCTCACCCTTACCTCCTAGAACGTGGGACAAGTACGACTTGATTACGAGCATCTACGGATGTGTATGGCTAGTCAAGGAATCGGCTGCTTGTCACACTTAGGCTAGTTAGGTGCCTCAGTACGACCGCTTCGAGCACGTGCGTTACGTGTGGTAATCCCAGTAACGATTAGCGTTTGGTAGCCACAGTTGCACAGTTCAGGGTGTGTATGGCAAGTGGGAATGGATGCTGACGCTAGGACTTAGCACTGTAGTTAGAATTAGTTTTAGTCTCTCAATCCTTCACCCTTTAGCATAGGAGATACACCAGAAAAGACAAAAAAAAATCATATACCTCGGACTTACTTAACCATACACCGTGACAACAACAAGTAAGTCTGGAAGGACAACGGTTAATTAACCCCAAGTGTTCGTTGCGACGTTTAGGCATTTAGTCTATGGAGTTCGACCGGATCACACGTGCTACGCTTGTTTCATATGGTTGAGTGTAGGGGTATCTCGCCACTGATCATTGGCTCTGTTGCTGGGGACTAAGTGTTTTTACGCCAATTAGAACATTAGGAAATCTTTCACATCGTTGTGAGCCTTAACGAACCTTTGGGTTAATTAGTTAAATAAGAACATATATAACGGTGAATAGCACACCAATAAAATGGCTTCTTCTCATAAGGTTAACTCACCTAAGGATAACACAGAAGACAGTCAGTGACATACGCATAACTTAAATCAGCCAAGTCCTCAACAATATAAGATGACATATACTCATCCCGATGAGTATATTCCTGATTTTACTTTTGTTCTCCATCAAGACGAACAACTGCGGTGGAGAGATCTGCAAGGTAACATCATGTTACCCCCAGATCGATTAGTCCCTAACATGCTCTTCCATACCCTGGCATAGATTGGCATGTAAGAACTATTCGTTGAATACATTGCGGATGATTTTGACACAAGGGATTATCATCCCATGGACGCCCAACATCTTCGGGACTTAAGGCAGGAGAGCCAACACTCATTGTTGAACGGCAAGGTCCCCCATATCCTTAGTGAAATAGGAGACAAGGAACCCCTCACAACAGGTTTCTTAGAAAATGATGTTCCTCCTCCTCACAACGGTGAAGAGGTTAGGCATCAGAGCCTTCGATCAACTGTACATGCTACGGGCTCTAATCCCCGTGAACACCAACTATTCATGGTAGGAACAACCACTCACACTAAGGACGAGCACTTTGATCGTCACAACGATCGGGGCCGAAGTAGCCGAAGAGAAGGTAAGAAACATCGCCATGGTGATGGATCCACTTCCTCTTCTCCTTCATCTCACCATTCACACTCTCCTTCCACATCTGGGTGCAACCATCGTGAGCACAATAGAGAGGATAAAAGTAAAAGAGATGAAAGACCTCCACAGGAAGGTCGAGAGGAGTTAGGACAAGGGTAAGGATGTAGGGAGAGTAGTGAACCACCACGAAGACATCATAGACATCATGATAGGGATGATCATGAAGAACCCCTACTCACAACCCGAAGCATGCTAGACATCACAAAGGTAGTTAGGATCTCCACAAGGCACTTAAAAGACAGTAGGATCAAGTGTTTGGACATAAATAATATTCCACATTTTGAAGGTGGATACAATGTTGATCCTCAACATCATTTACAGGCATTCCACGATGCATGTGCCTTACAAAATATAGATAATGAGTGGTAGAAGCTTAAGTTGTTCCCAAGGACACTCACTAAGGAAGTAGAGAGCTGGTACTGGTCCTTAGAGCCGGAAACCATCAAGAGGTGGAGTACAATGCTTGAACTATTCAATAACAAATATCAAATGTACTCCAAAGTGTCCAATTTGCGTAAGCAGATCCAAGGATGGAAACAAGGTGCTTATGAACCCTTGGATGCTGCCATGGCCTGTTACTATACACTGCTACATCGTTGCCCAGGCCATGGGTACACTAAGTGGGATTAACTTCACCACATCGTGGATGGGCTAAGGAATGAAACGAGACGAACTCTTGGGACTTACCCCCAAGGGAGACTTTCCCAACTAAGAGTCCATGAAGTTGAAAGTTTGTTGGAACAAGTAGCACAAGAAGAGGGTGAGCTACGTAAGAGGGAAAGTGCAGAAGAATACAACCATGATCCCTCCCTTTGCAAGAAGGGGTGAAATTCTGTGATGAGGAGGATGAGTCACCACTCAAAGAGTTGGTGAATCAGAAAACCTTACCGATCCAAAAGTTAACAATCGAGGTATCGTCTAAGGTAGAACAAATGTGGGATTCCTTAGACTCAAGAATAGAAATAGTCTTAAAAATCATAGAAGAGTCTAAGGTAGAACAAAGTAGTGACAAAGGAAAAACCAAGCGGAGAAACTTAAGCCCTGCA